>JAMKCH010048095.1:0-35503 GCA_023653785.1 Ophioderma brevispina
TAGTCCCCAATTTGAACATATGAAGGGAGATCGACGGCTGAATTTCGCGAAGATTGGTTGAAGTTGAAACGGATATAGACACTGATCTGCATTCTTTCTTGATCTCAGCTTTTGAGATGACTTGATAAAAGAATATCTAGCCTACACAATGTTTGTTGTTGTGTTGGATTTTAATGGCGCCTGCAGCTACTTAGGCTATTGCACCAAAAACCAAAAACTTATTTTTATAGACCAATAAGGACACAAGAAAAGAATCATTATTACAGAGTATCACAAGTGGCGATTCATTATAAAGTTAGTATAGAAATGCCGCACTGACACCTATCCTACAATATATATTTAATTTGATAAAAGGGCATATCAGGACAACATACGAAGCTTTAAGGCTCATAAAAATACAATAATCAGGGACACAGTCTGTTTTGGATGGTGGCAACATGAGGGAGGAAATTTTGCTGCGAGTGCCGGGCCGTTTGGGACATGTTATTGTCGCGCGCTTCACAGTGCGTTTTGGTTACAACCCTCACACAAAGCAGAGAAGATGAGAAAGAAGGAGGTGGTTCGACTGTTACTCAAAAGATAACCTGTTCAACCACCTATTCATTCAATCGGCTTAAATATTAATCGGATTGGACCAAGACTTACTTACGCTACTTGATGGAGAACATACATACACCTGTATTAAATCCCAGAACATTCCAATACCCAGTTGTCAAGTGGTATTCTGCACAAAGGGTCATACACTAGGTTGGACCAGTACAGCCAAAAAGTACTCGCATGCATCAGTTATAAACACATTTGAACCCAAATGTTCAAAGTATTTTGGCCACTTTGGACACGTTTCGGACACACAAAAGAGTATGGTTGAGATGTATTGAAAATGCATTTATCTATTCATTCATATTCTATTCATATTTCACAGGAAAAACCGGATATTTGTAAATTATGCTAAAATAATAACATCTTTTTTATGACCCCAAAAAAACCTTGAAATAATTTAAGGTTAAGCTCCGGAAAACGGGTCGATTTTCCTTCAATTATTTCGCCAACCATTAAAATAAATTAACAATCAATCAGCAACAATGCGGAGTTCAGTGCCAGCAGAGATTTTTTTTTTTTTTTATTTTAGACTGGAATAATTAATAAGCTAAGCTATTTTTAGTGGGAGGTGTCAATTACTTCCTGTTGTGAAACCTTCCCGAACGGCAAGTTTAGTTTGAGGCGGTGTTTGAACACATTAATCCAAGGTGCCAATCGGTGCCCTTGAAAGTTTTCTAACAAAAGCTGATGAATGAATGAGGGTTATCCTGGGTAATCGGATTGCCAAAATCGAGCCATATTCTTCGCAATCTCTCTGCACAAAGCAACACCAAATTGGTAAACAAATATAAAAAATATATTCACATATTTAGTAATCTATGAATGGTTCATACCACACCGGCAATCGCCAGTAATGCGTTGAGAGGTTATTGAACAAACAAATTATTGATATTAATAACCGAAATATCTGATCGAAACTATTTGAAATGAAGTAGTGGGCGTTGTCCAAAGTGTCAATCATGACCGGCTTGTATTGTAACAAAAAGACGTAAGTACTGAATACCATGTAAAGTGTTAATATTGGCAAAGAAAAATAGAGCAAAAATAAATGATTCCAAACAAGTTTTCATGTAATCTGTCTAGCCTTCTTCTGTGTGGTAAGCGTATTAAACTCACTCGCCGGAAGAAGGTTTTGGTTCTCGCTATTCATTTTCCGGCGGGGATGTTGGATGTTATTGTTGGTATGGACACGCAATCAAGCATAGGCGTTTTGTGTACATGAACGATCGGAGTAAAATCACCAATACGCCGCGAGCTAATATATAATAAATAAAAAATAACCTCAAATCAGAATAAATTTCTCCGTAATGATTTAAAACAGCTCAAAAACGTATTATTGATACTAATTGATCATAGGATGTCAGAATGAAAACAAATGAGTATCGTAAATATGGCTCTGAATTAAAGGCCCCATCTTTATGATTTGTGTGAAATTTATAAACACATGGTCATCGCACACCCCGAAATGGACACGGTAAAGTCTCTTTTTTTAAAAACAGAGCAAATGAAGAACTAGTGCAAGTTTTCATGTTTGTGAGTGTAACCCTTCTTCTGTATGATGACAGCATCAAACCTAACTCGCCTCAATGTTTTGTTTACTCGATGTTAGCTTGAAGTGCAAGTTAATAAAAACGAAAATTATGAATTTTGAAGGTGTCGATCAGGCATCAGGAAGGGCTTGGACCGTGGGTGGGTAACGTTTAATTTGGCGGGAGGGAGGGAAACTGAGTAACTCGCGGTAAACTGACACTCTCAACTCTTGCTAAGGTGTCGAGGAAGGATAGGTAGCCCCCTTACCTGTCTCATGGTCCTACCTAGACTTAGGCTAGTATGCTAGTATTTGTAATTAAAGAGACACTGGGCACATTTGAACAATAGTGCGCCCTCAATAATTTGTTCAAAAATCATATTTTTGCATGTTGTAAGGTTTATATACAAAAAGCTCTCACCCGATTAAGACCAAATCCGCTTCCTTATGGGTAAAGTAACAGAACGATTTTTATAATTCAAACGTCGACGGCGACGTTAAATTTTCATCAGACGAAAAGGGAGTTTTTTTTAACACAAGAAAACCACGTACGCTTCAGTGAGAAGAGTCAAAAATATTCATTGTTAATATACACATAAAAGTTGGCCTACAAATACCGTTGTCTTTATCCCACAGATCTAATCTGTGCTTATCTTCGATATCAATGTCCGTGATATGTTGGGGGTATGTTATTTTTATGTGCAGAATATATGCTTCTGTTCTTCAATGGCCTAGACTTCCCATTTGAGAGGAAATTTACGAAATTTTTATATTTTGTGAAAATGTGCCAGGCCGCTTTTTGAAGCATTATTGTGGGGACACGGAGCCCATGGAGAGCTAGGCTAGTTAGCCTGGGTAGGGTATAAATCAGTAATGAAATTGCGATGGGAAAATACTGCCAGAAGAAATGTGTTGTGTGTGTTGTACCAGAATGCAGATAGCTCCCAGTCCAAGCATAGCCTTAGCCTAGCTAGTCCTAGCCCTGCCCAAGCCAGCCTACAAATGCATTGTCTTACCAGTGGGGGCATTCTTTTAATCACCAGTGACCATTTTTTTACTCCATAAGTGTGATGAGTTAAAATACAACTTAGAGTTTGGGTTGTCGGTGGAAGGATAGTTAGCCCCCCTATACCTGTCCTAATGAGGCAGTCTAGCTTTAATATATTCTGGAATAAAAGCATATTTGGGGGGGCTGGAGCCAATTGGACGTTAGCCTCGTAGGCCTGCGGACCCATGTTGGCAATCGATGCTGGAACGTCAAAAAGGCGTCGAGAGTTTAGAAATTTACACCTATTAGTTGAAATGCAAATCGATTTTGACGTCGTTCTTAAAAAGTCGATTCAATTGCATGTTCGAAGTAAATTTATAAAAACGTTGACGTGACAACGTCGTTTAGGCGTCGCTCTAAAAGACATGCCCGCTGGAGGGTTTAATAAATCCGTTGTCAGTATATGAAATGCTATGGGAAAATACTGTCGAATTTGTGTTGCGTGGGTGTGTGTGCGCCCATGGCATAGCCATGATAGCCCCCAGTCCCAGCATAGTCCTAGCCTATAGTTTGTGTCATATTAAGTTGAAGGTGACGGCACTGCGGCTTTAAGTTTTATGTGTACAGCCACGAATTGCGATGTTAGCCCTTGGAATCATCGCTTGATGTCGCGCGCCAAATAAGGCGGCACGATCGAGATGCCTGTGGGACGCAGAAGGACGCAGTATGACGTCACCTTCTTCAAAAAAAACTCATGACACAGAGTCATAGTATAGAATAGCCCAAGCCTAGCCCTACCACTAGCATTTTTACCAGGGGGGGCAATTTTTTTCTCACCAGTGGAGCATTTTTTTGTTTATTCCCAGTGGGTCATATTTTTTTTACTCTGGTTTTTAGGACATTTTTTACTCAAAAGTGGGGCAATATTTTTACTCACCAGTTGCCATGGGGGGATTTTTTTACTCACCAGGTGCATTTTTTTTCATAAAAACTTGTAAGTCCAATTCAGAAGGCTTTTACACACTATAGAGCATCAGCTTGTGCGTAGCCAGTGCAGGTGGGTCCAAACGCTCTTGTCATAAGTGGCAATAGTCCAAAAATAATCATCAAAAGGATAGCTATTTATAGAGTGAAATGGAGTAAATACTCCATTTACCTTCCTCGGGTCAGTTGACGTCACAGCGTTCTGACAAATGTTTGCGTGTGTATTTCAACCCCGGGCGCCTTTATACAGGCACGTGCGTACGCTTAGAGTTTTGAATCAATGCTTTAGACTTTCATACTTATATCATACTTATATCAATATATGCTTTCAAAAAACTTTTAAAAAAAGTAAAAACACTATCATAAAAATTAAAAAACGGGTTGCCTTTTTCTAATTTGAAAAAAAAAAAACAACCGTCCACTAGTCATGACTGGAACCCTAAATTCCTAACTCAATATAATAATAAAATATACAGACAAGGGGCTACAATTTTTACGTGATTTTTTACTAATCACTTTAAGTTCCAATTATTGAATTTTTGCATTCAAACAATCATTTTTGTGCAGGAAGATGATTTTGACAAATAACTCTTAGTAACATACAAACGCAAATTATTAAAAAAACATTAGCAACATTAGCTTAATTCTTATCTATGTGCTGGTGCTCATGTCTGTCTGGAAATCAGTGGGGATGGAACCCTCAATGTTCTAAACAAATCACCCTGTTTTTTTGCATTTCATTATGCTTGCATATACAAATCACTTTGTGAAAACAGCTAAGCTTAATTTCCTTCTTTTAAAAGACTTTTAACACGGGGAGGTGGGGCCCCACCTATGAAAGGATAGGGTTGCAAGCAAGGCTCGCACCTTCCAAACATGGGGATTCCACATCTTTTAGCCTCTTATGTATTTCAACAAATTCATAGAATCCTATAGCGCCGAAGGCGCTAGAAGGGCCAGTACTGCGCGTTTTTGAGCCCGCAGTGAAGCACGACCCTTTTCTTAGCATTTCGAACCTGCGGGTGGTTATTGTTAAGCGTCCCGCGATACGCGTAATCTTACGCACCGGGGCAATTTCGTCGTGAGTGTAATTGTGAATACGGCCCTAAGTGTATAAAATTATTATTATTTTTTTTTCTGCATTTTTTTATTCCCTGTACTGGGGTCTGGTGGTAAGGAGGAAAACATACAGAATGCACACACAAGACCCCCACAACAGTTGACTTAACTATAAAAATACAGTGACGGGAAAGAAGAAGAAGAAAAACAACAACAAAACACACAGTCCAAAACAAATCCCAAAAAACAGACAAGACGACAAACTCAACACAGGAACACAAAACCAAATTGCTCAAACCATGGCACTTCAGAGAAGGAAAATTAACAAAAAGGAGACATAATTGGCCTCAGAATTAATTGTACATTTCTTAAAGTGGCTCGAACTTATTCTTTTCAGCAATTTATATTCAATCTTGTTATTTAACTTTAACCAAATTTAAAAAAAGCTTGGAAACTGAGAGGGAAATGTGAAAGGGACATCGCCGGATAAGGACTTGAAGGGCGCCCTCTCTAGTTTTCATGAGAACGGAGAACTGGAAAAGTTTGGCATAATAAAGCGGCAGGCTCAAAAGTTTACCTTTTGCTGGTTTTCTAAAAAATTCCCACTTTACATAAATTCCCCAAAAGTCGGTGTTATGTAAAGTTATAATACAGGCATCAATGGGTAATTAAATTTCCATATTTGAACCCTTTCCCCCCTAAGAACCACAATGCGCGTGGCAAGGATGTGCGCTATATTATTAGCAACCTATATTGTGAGTGCGTTCTGGTTCTTGGGGTGGAAAGATTCATTTTGCCTTTTGTTTTCTGGGGGGCCGGACCACTAAATGGAATTGCCCAAAAACAACAAACGAAACTTTTTACATACAAAACCTACCACTCCACATCACTATGTGTAAGGCATGCTAATCTACCAAGGGCTCTTTTCAGTAGGCGTGAAATGAGCACATGTTAACAACAGCTGACAAGCATGTCCTGGGTATCCTAGCTCAAAAAAAATCAGGGGTGATTTGCTCAATCAATGGTGGCATGAAAGATAGTAAACTGGCCAGGTATATTGTAATTTTATAGCTCAAAGTGTTTACTTGCTCATGATATAAGTAGCGCGGTCATGGGCCATTGTTATGTTGCTATTCCAAAGTCAGTGATTGGTGTGAGAGGTTATATTAATCCAAATATTAGCATCATAAGCTAAGAGGTATTTGGGTATTGGTATAAAGGGCTGCTCGGTAGCCTCTTTGAAGCTTATAAACGACAAAAGGTTTTCTCTAGGGTCACTTACAAGCTCCAGACAAAGGGAAGGCTATGCAACATCTCCTGTTTTTTCATATAAGTAAAAATGGTCATTGAAATGAGGCATGCTCTAAGCTTTGCTTGGTCCAGCGAGCATGCCCCTGAGATTTCTCAGACTTTTCTCATTTTTTCTTGATACAAGTGTATTTTGGGGATAAAAAACACCTGCGTACATTTGAAAAGTAGTGTCAAACACCAACTCAAAAATTGATGGTGAAAATAAATTATGATATAGAGGGCCTCATTCTTTCCTTATCCGGCGATGTCCCTTTACACCTATTAGTATGGGGCGGTGTGTTGCTGGTTTGAGATTATTGGCTTTTTTGCTACAAATTGGAATTTTGGGTCCTAAAGGTAGATAATGATCCTAGGAATTCACATCAAATTGCCTTACCATTTTTTTATCCCTTCCGTTGGCGGCCATCTGGTTTAAAATGGCTGCAATTTTCACCATATTTTGTCCTATATCTCGACTTCGGAGCAACATAGAAGGTTCAAATAGGTGGCAATACCAATGTTGTGATGTCAAGGAACACAAATATAACATCCAGAAAGTTGCAGATAGTTTCCTTCAGGAGGTCCATCTTGAATTTCAAAATGGCGCGCCATTTGTTCCAACATATTTTGCTCTGTATTGCTTTACTTCTGTCAACATAGAAGGCTCAAACTGGTGGCAAAACCCCCCATGTTTGTGATGTCAGTGAGCGCAATATTACATAAAACATCACAGATGTTTCCGGTCCGGGGAGGGGTTCAGGCGGCCATCTTGAATTTCAAAATGGCCGCCATTGTTACATATCCTCGCACCAATAATCTGGACTTCCGAGCAACATGGAAAGCTCCCATTGGTGACAATCCCTGTTGTGATTTCAAGGAACATTAGAAGTCGCCAATTGTTTCCCCCTCTGGGCAGCTATCTTGAATTTCAAAATGGCTTCCATTTTTAACGTATATCGCGCTCAATACTGGACTTCTGGGCAACATAGAAGACTGCCTCTGGTGGCAATACTCAAGTTTGTGATGTTAGGGAATATATATATTACATCCAAAGAGTCGCAGATTGTTTCCGTTCGTACAGCCAGCTTTAATTTCAAAATGGCCACTATTTGTTACATAACTTCGCCTTATCTGGGTCTTATGACAAATAGCCCAAATTGCTCCTTCCTAATCCGATATACATCCTATTGCAACCAGAACCATTAAAGCATGGAATCCGGGGAGAGCCATGCCTGGGTGGTTTTAATAAGTTTGTATATGGTTTTCAATGTTTATGCTGTCCATTATGTTCCAGTGCAATTTCAAGTATTGAGATGCATTCCCCGTGTAGCTCTCCAAATGTCCGTCTGTCATAGATCATGCTGCATGTCTCGAGCAATCGCATCAATGTAGTTTAAGGGCGACGACCCCTGTTTGGTGGGCAAATGGTAACCTCCTACATGTGTGTCCGATAGCTTACCTGATTCAATCGCACGACAACAGTGACCGCAAATTGTGGCTCAGCATGGGCAACAGAAGATGAAAATTGGAGGGATTATCATAAATCTGTTTGGTCGTGGTGCGCTGTCACGCCATATGTTTTCCGTACTACTCGCATAAAAATCCTGGTGTAGGTGCCATCCTTCTATCTTGTAAACTCTTTCTTCATGGTCCATGTCTCAGACCATAGGTACTCCATCTGTGGTCCCATCCATTTCTGCACAAAGCTAGATGGTGTATCATACATAGATAGCAATTGCAGAGCAATTTGCTTTTTACAGTTCTCGTCCTGGAACACCATAGTTTGATAAGAAATATGCAACATTGCATCTCTGTGACATTGACACTGTCAAAGAAGCCTGTGTAAAGTCTACAACACACAATTGGGGAGAACGCTTTTTCTCCTTATAACATTCTCAAACTCAATGTCTCAACTCTCTATGATCCTTCTGATGGGACGTATCTGAGGTTAGTGTTGATCTGCCTTTGCGAAAACCCCATTCGTTTCGGTCTGAGATGGGATAGATGTGAGAAACGATTCTGTTGAGTACCATTGAGTTGTAAGATCTTAGAGGGCAGTGGTGCAATTTTCTGTGATTCCTCTCTAGTTTTCGGCTTGTCCTGTGTGTTTTTGGCGTGTCACCTTTCTTTCTTTTGGTAAGGGAAGATGAACGATGTTAATAGGCACGTGTTGGTTTCCCATGTAGATGTCTGTTACAAAATTTCACATCACCAGCTGATCAATTAAATATTGTGCCTTTCTTCCAGAATTTCCACCAACTCCGTCAAAGTGTTTCCGCTTTCCGCGCCGCTTCGTCCCCTAATGCTTCAAATATTTTTTCCTTTTTCGTTACCTCTCCACTCGATACCTCTCCTCTCCTATTTCCCTTGTCACCTTCATCGTATCCTTCCATAAGGATCTTCCTGCTATCTTGTGATGAAGAAAAGTTCATCACATAATATAATATAATGAGCAGAGATTTATATACGCCTTATGCTATTGGCCCCTCAGCGCTTTCACAAATGGGTCCGCTGATCCCTGTGGCCCACAACCAAAGAACCATAAACCATTTGCATCATTTTCACGTGATGCAGCAGTCGGGATCAGCCTTTCTTCCCTTATCACAACATACAAATGCGAGAGTAACCACGCAGCCCGTGAATCATCTTCCCGCATATCGCAGGTTTTACATCGTGTAACAAAACCCTCTTTTTCCTTTATGTTTATCTTTTCCAAATTTAATTCAGTCCCTATAGCCCTGAATCCACAGGGCTCGAACTCACGCATATACGCATGGATAAGCATACACTGGAGTCGAGTCGAGCGCTTACCTGAGTGAGCACGAATAACTTTTACAAACCGGACACATCACTCAACATATTTATAAAGGAGTCTAGGTTTTGCCGCCGGTGAACCGTCTACTCCATTGCGATACCACGAGTCACACGAATCTGAAACCCACCAACAACTCTATGCAAAAAAAAACAATAAACGTTTAATTTAATTCTCTGACTTCACAACACCAATGCATAATACATGTGGTGTATCTATTCCAACACTTAGCCGGGGTTCATGCATGGACATTCAGTGGAAACCCTTTAAATTCAATGCTCTGTTCTGTGTCACGAGGTTCCGATCGCCCATGTGAAGTGGATGAATAACACGGAATAATACGGAACTAGCAAACTGTGTAATGGAACAATGTCATGGCTGGAAATTTTTTTGAAGTGTATTTTATAACCTTGTGCATATTCCCATGGTCAACAGCAAATAAAGACGATGTCAGTACTAAACCACTGACATTTTCGCTAATATGTACTCGATCATCATTGCAACAACAAATTTACTACTTAGTCAGGAAAATTTATTATAGAATAAAATGTAATTTAGATTTGGCCTCAGGGGCGAACTGTTTGAGACCTTTCTTTGCTGTAGGTATAAAGCTATAAACAAATGACCCAACCAAGGTAATTATATTAAGCCTAGTAGCGCGCTTTATTATATAGATCTAACAATGTTGTGAAGAATTCGTTTGTGTTGACTATCTTGTCCGCTATCAGGTTCGTGTTATTCTAAACTGGCTTGCCAAGTAGAGAACTAAAGTGCTGAAACCATAAAAAGTGTCGAGTTGTTTGACTTTTTATTCTAGGTTGGTAGCTTCCTTATCAATACATCTCCCTCAGGTGCCTTCCCAGGCAGCAGCATGCTGTATTTGAGATGTAAGGGTGTGAGATTAGGGTTTCTAAGTGCTTCAACCTTGGACTACCTGCTCCTCCTCAATCACGCACCACGGTGAAGCAATCAATCAAATGCACCTTAGCTGCATCAAGGGTTCTGGCCCCTGTGAGCTTTCTGGTGGGTTTTATACGTGTTCTTTCTTGTTTGCTTGACTTTGTCATTTTATGGCAAAACCTTCAGATTCCTTCTTTTCTTCTTTCTCTAGGGCATCTCCCGTGCATTTCTCTCTTTGTTGGCTGAAGTGACGGCATCATATACTATGCTGGAGTTCTAAAATCTTCAGCGCCATCAACAGAGTGTTGAAACCTGTATGGACTGCTACAGTATACTCTCGCAGAGCTTGTATCTATCTCCCAGCACCTTCCTCAGTTATTTTTTTTAATATTGCGACTCTAGGAGGGGGTTTACTTTACCTCTGACTGGTACCTTATCCCTGCTCTGCAAGAGACAATGATCAGACTTAACAACCTCAAAAAAGTGTTGTGCTCCTTGAGTTCCTTATTGGCTGTTAATATCCAACCCAAGCGTATAACATATCACTCCCCCTCAGCCATACCTACAAGCCTACAAAGCTCTTCGAAACGTCCCTCCTAGTCGCCTTCTCAACCGGTCTTTGCACCTGTGATAGACGAACAACCTCATACCAGAACAAGCATGGTTTCCTCGGCCAGGCAAATCACAACACGCCAAAGTACCCACCTAGACTCAACACAGTTGATGATTGTTTTCGAGAGGGGTGTGTACCGGAGTTTTTTTCTGGTCTAGTTCCCTATCCTCCGCTGATGACCAACTGTTGTACTCAACCTCTATTCCTCCTCTCCATAAGATTCTGGAAATCACCACTTGACTGAGCTTATAATCCAAGGATTGTTGGCAAACAGTATGTTCTTCTCTTTGTTCAGCTAGGAGCAAAGAACCGCCAATGGCGTAGGCTCAAGAATGGACAACCACAAGGGAGCGTGCTTGCACCTCTCCTGTTCAACATCTATACCAACGACCAACCTAGGAGTGCAGGAACCTGTCGTTTTATTTATGCAGACGATCTTGGAATTAGCGCACAAGATGCAGATTTCACAGTTGTTGAATGAACTCACTCCTTATTATGAGGAAAACCACTGCAAATCCATCCAAGACACAGGTGTGTGCTTTCCATCTACGCAACAGTGAAGCCAAACGTCAGCTTAAAGTTACCTGGTCTGGAACACCCCTAGAGCACTGTAGTAACCCTGTCTACCTAGGAGTTACCTTAGACCGCACTCTCTCTTATAAGACCCACATCGAGAAGACGAAGAGTAAAGTATGTTCACGCAATAACATCTTGAACAAACTCACTGGCACAAGACGGGGTGCTCGCCTACATACCCTAAGATCGACGGCACTTGCCCTGTGCTACTCATGTGCCGAGTATGCTTGCCCTGTATGGGAAAGACCAACCCATGCTAAGAAGCTTGATTCAGCGTTAAATGCCTCCTGCCGGCTTATTACAGGATGCCTCCGTCCAACATCAATGGAAAACTTATACATCCTAGCAGGAATTGTTCCACCAGACATCCGTCGTAGCATAACGAGCATGCAAGAGCGTAGCTGCCAAGTATCTAATGTGAAGCACCCTATGTCTGGACAGATACCTGCTGCCAACCGCCTTAAATCCGGAGAGAGTTTCTTAAGCAAATTCCAACCTCTTGAACAGTCTCTAAGGAGCTTAAGAGAGTCGCCTTGTGGAAAGAAAGACTTGCTATCAACCAAGTAACATCTATTGGTATTGAACCTGGTGAGCATCTCCCACCTGGAGCTGACTTCTCATGTGCTGATGATAAAAGCAGCATTACGTTTAACAAAGTTGTCCATGCATCTTTTGTCAATATTAGGGTTGGACCTTTAGGCTTTATAGGACCAACTCATCATCTATTTGGTAGAGACCAATGTTGACTCAGGAAGCACAGACCTCAAATCAGGGGCTTTAACCCTGGTGCTACGTTGTAAACAGTTCAGCTTAGTTTAGCTAAATAGTAGCTGGGATTCGCCAGGTCTCCAACACCCTTTTCTATTGGGGATAGTCACTTAGCCTTTGTCTTTCACGTTGACACTCTGCCACAACATCAATATCAATAATATCACAAACATGGGTATTGGCACCAAATGGAGCCTTTTATTTTGGTCAGAGTCCAGTTACAGTGGGCGTAGTTATAGTATATATTAAAAATAGCGACCAATTTTGAAATTCAAGTATCGAGACCCGAAGGAGGAAACAATCTACGCTTTTTTCTGAAGTAATATATGTGTTCATTGACATCACAAAAACTGGGGTATTCCCCCCAACTTGGGGCTTTATGATGTGCTCAGAAGTCCAGGCTATTGATGTGAAAGATATGTTAAAAAATGTGGCCATTTTGAGATTCACGATGGCCGCCGGAAGGAAAACAATGTGTGTTTTGTGACTTTTTGGAGTAATATTTTGTTCCCCTTTGACCCTCAAACAAACATGGGGATTGCCGCCAACTTGAGCGTCCTGTTGTTCAGAAGTCCAGATATGAGCCAAAAATTATGTGAGGAAAATGGCGGCCATTTTGAAAATCAAGCCAGGGTTCCGCATGAAGGGGAAACATTATCCGCTTTCTGAATGTTGATTTGGTGTTTCCTTGACATCAAAACATGGGTATTGCCACCAATTCGAACTTTCTATGTTGCTCATAAAGGTCCAGACTATAGAGCAAAATATGTGAAAATTGCGGCCATTTGGAAATTCAAAGATGGTAGCCAAGGAAGGGTAGGAAGGATAAAAAAATGGTATAACATTTGCATTTGGATTCCTTGGGACCCCTTATCTACATTTTTAAGACCCAAAAATTCCAAATTGCTAGCAAAAAAAGCCACAAATGACCACACTGTCCCTACTAAGGTTTCTATGGGACTTGGCATTGCCAATCACCCAAAATGTGCTATCTCGGCACGCAACCAGCATTTTGCATTTTTGCTGCAGATTTGGATTCTACACAAAAAATTTTACCTAGAAAAGAAAACATGTTTGTTTCATTGTTTTAAGCCACCTTCACGTATTTTGACACTTTGGCAGTAACCTAGGTCGAATCTGAATGAAACCATGTAGTATGCTCTTGTTGAGGGACTTTCTCATATTAATTCTCCACAATGGAAAATGTGTGACCCCTGGGGTGGTTGTTCAAATGAAAAAGAGCAGGAAGTAAGAATACTATAAATGCACAAAACCAGGGGTGCTAATCTAAACATCTCACTTATGCTCGTGGTGGGGTTTCAACTTGCAAGATGGAATATATCCACAATGGAAAATGTTGGTGACCCCTTAGGGTGGCTTGTAAAATGAAATAGTGGGAAAGTAAAAATAGTCTAGGTAAGAAATTGGAGTTTATCTGGTTTGCACAACTTTTTTTGGGAAACCCTGGACTCGCACAGTAGTTGCACGCTGGGTGTGCTGCTTTTTGTCTTACAATTAAGCGCGGAGAAAGCAGGCGCGAGACTTTTGCTCGAGACTTGTGTTCGAGAATCCGCCTTTAAAAATAAATATAAGAAAAACTACGGATGTGATCAATTGCATCAAGGAAATCCCAATAATTAACTTAATTAAAGGCACGATCAGTGATGATTTTATAAATCAGACGAAAAGAAAAAAAAAATCATCAAAAAAAAAAACAAGTATGGTATTGGTATCCTAACACACTATACCCTAACAAGGTTGATGAGAACAAACGCTTGCCTAATAAAGACAAAAGACGGTTATTTTAGTCATAATTGGCCATACAACACATTTATAACAAACACATAAGTGAATGGGTATTGATTTCCTTTGAATATTTGCAGTTTTCTTAGTTTTCTCAATTTTTTCATTGGAAAAAAAAAATACTTATGGGATTATGCAGATTCTGAACTTACCAGCAAAATTTGCATAAATATTTTACTCTTTCGGGGGAATCACGGATTAATGCCTTTACCCATACCGTTATTTTGATGAAAAAAAACTGTCTTAGCCGAGTGTGCAAGGAAGTTAAGTTTTCATTAGTGTATCAGTGATAGTTGAATGAATTGACCTTTTTAAATGTGGTTATAGGGAACTGATTGGTTGAATTCTAAAATTAATGTATAGAGAAGAAATAGCGAAATAGGCGGCGAAATAGACCCAAAGTTAAAATGGGGGGGGGTCTGGGCATTCAAATTTAAATTTGCCCTCTATGGTTGGGTCACTTTGGGGCGGCAATCCGTGGACTAGTGGAAAAGCAGAGCTATTTCTCAGTGGGATTTTGTCGTCTATGAAGGTTAATGAAAAAATTTAGTGGGGGTGCCCCTTGGGAAAGTGTGGGCGGAATCCCAGCAGGGGGAAAATTTCATTAACAGTTGTCAAAAATGAAAAATGCTTGGATTGCTTTTAAAGGTTATCCAAAGGTTATATGGTTACAAGGATTAAAAAAAAGTAGAGTTTGTACTACACATAAAAGGTTTATGGTTAAACGAAGGTGGTTATAAGGACCAAAATTCGTCTTCAAAGGTCATCAACAAAGGTTAATCCTGAATATGGCACAGATTCATTATAAATGGTCTCAAATGTTAACCTTTCATCAGGGATTGCAACAAAGTAGTTGACACCCTCATTTGTATTTGTTTACAAAATAAATGACAAACAAGGTCAACCCATTGACTCTATTGATCTCCGAATTTTAAAAAATATATTAGACGGTGCAAAAGTTTGTTGCAGTTCTCTGAGGAAAAAGATTGAACCAATTTGAGCCCATTTTGAAAATCGCGCAATATTTAAGATTTAACTTTCGTGAGACCTTGACATTTGACCATCTCCATAACCATAAGTTTTAAGTAGTACAACACTATACCTTTTTTATTCCTTGTAACAAGACAAACAATTTGGTTACCTTTGTACAGCAGTCAAGGAATTTTTCATTTTTGCCCCTGTATTATTGAATTTCCCCCCCCTTTCCTGGATTCCGCCACACTTTCATGAGGGGCAACCCTTGCCTACAAATTTGTTCATTAACCTTCAAAGAAGGCCAAATCCACTGAGAAAGGACTGCTCTGCTATGCTATCCACGGTCACGGCTTGCCCAAAGGAATCGCACCATAACTAATAGGTGGTAGCAAAATAAACGAGGTCGTGGCAGACGACGGCAGTGCTTAGATCAGTGTTGGCGTCCCAACTATGGCCCTTGCCTAAAGTGATGAAGAGTCACAAAATGTTCATAATTTGGGGGGCGGTTGGTAACGCGGGGGGGGGGGGGTAGGGGGGTAACCCACACTGTTGGGGTGCATCAAGATGATACAAGGTTTCCATGAAAGAACAAGAACCTCTGTCTCAGATGATTTGTATCATGCATTTGCCATTTGTTGATTAGGGGACTGTGCATGAATCCCCGAGTTACTTGTCTAATGAGGATCCATGGTTGTAAATTTGAAAGATCCAAGGGCAAGAAATGGAAATGCATTATTCCACAAGTTTAAGGATTAATTCTTTAGTCCTGCATTATTATAAATCAATGATGATGTATTATAATTAAAGAGACATTCCGATAACATTTCAAGGCCCAGTTTCAAAACATGTGCACTGTTGCCTGTAACCTTATGGAAGCAGATCCATGATGTGATTGATTGATTAGAAATCTATTTCAGTGAGTTAATCACAGAAGAAAAGCTGTACAGGGATGTGTTAATATTCACAAAAATTAATAAAAATTGCACAATTGGGTGCTTTTGAGGCCACTTTGGGTGAAATACACCCGATTTAACTGAATTGGGTGCTTTTCAGGCCTCTCTCTTCTGCTGGAATCCGCCCAATGCATGTGAATTGGGTGGATATCTGTTTAAAAGCACCCGTTTCATGTAAATTGGTGCTTTTAAATGCCATTTTGATAGAATTTGCTCATATCATGTGAATTAAGTACTCTGACTTCAGAGTTGTAAAAGCCAAATCGGGTCTTTTGTAGTGCTTCCTCTGCCATCCTTCTGAACCAGATCTTTTTCACAAAATGTGCTATCTTCAGCAGATAGAAAAAATAAGAAAATTGCTGCAGATCAGTGGTTTACTCATTTCTGGTCTCTATATTTTGGCTACAATGGTTGGTACTGATAGAATAACATTCAATATTATGAAAATTTGTGTCTTCAGAAATTTTTCAGTCTCTTCAGGAATCACACCACTAAATAAAACTAGGTGTAGCAGATGACGTCAGTGCTGAGACAGTGTTGGCGTCCCAAATATGGCCCTTGCCTAAATGAAGAGTCACAAAATGTTGATAAGTTGTGTCTTTAAATGAAATTTGAAATTAATCATAATGTGTGGACTAGTAACAAACCATTTGGGTGGTAAATATTTTTCTGTGCCATTGTTGTATAATTTCTGAGGGTTTGGGGAAACTGTGAAATTTTAATTTATAGTAACATTCAACTAGGCGTGGACATTTTGAAAACAGGCAAATCTTTTGTTGTTCCGTAACTCAAAAAATCAGCCTTCATCATATGACTTTTTCATTTTGTTGAAGAGGTATGGTCCTAATCTTTCCCAAAAATCCAGTTTTGACATAACCAGTCGCTTTATAGCCGAGAAATTGACGTTTGGTGAGAGGTCATTTTGTACACAAGTCTATGGGGAGTTATTTAGTGGTGTGATTCCAAATGACCCAACTACTCAGCAAAAATAAACATGGTTTTGTAAATTTCCAACAACTCTACTTAATATTGAGCTCAAACAAAAACAATTCAGGTCTAGTCTCGCCGACAAGAAGAACCAATAATTTCAAAGATTTTGTGGTGCAGTATACCAAATGCCATGCAAAATCTTACTACCTGAGCTCACCTATCTTAAGAATATACATCCAAATACACATGTACAGGGTGTCCACAAAAAATGGTGCAAGGTGAGAGCACCCTCTTTCAAGGTGAAAATATAAAATAGTGATGTGATATTTACATCATGTCATAAATGAAGTCTTGGCTTTTGACTACCGTTTACAGCATCTGATTTGGTTGTTGTAATCCAGAGATCTGGCTAATATTCTAAGAGATGGTGAAATACCAATTGTGCCACTTTTCACAGAATGGGATAACTTAACACAATCAAAGCATGCATGTTGAGAGGATATATTATTGATTCAAAAGAATTCATCCATCACACAATTATAATGCTTGATCTTTTTTCTTGTTACCTCATCATAGTGGGCAGTCCTCTCATTATAATGCGTGCCGGTTCAAATCTTGAAAATCCTCAAAAGGGTGGGGGCTGACATTTTTCCACTAAAAAGGGTGGACTTGTATAAAGCGTGGAGACGAAATATCAAGGGTGACCGTAAAATTTCTGTAAACAATTGAAACGTAATACTAATAACACTTCCTTGGCCTTGCTCGCATAAATGCGTTTATCGCTTCCCTGGCCAGCTCGCTCGATTTGCCAGCAGGAGCTCATGAAGCATGTTATATATCTCATCGGGCGGGAGCTCCAATCAGCATCAGTTTTAGATCATTGTTTTATTGGTTTATCGGTGATTGGTCAATCGTTTATTTACTAAAAATAGCTCGGGTCTCCCCCTGTTTTGTGAATGAAAATAGCTTTCGTAAAATGAATGCAAGATCGGAAACGCCCGATGATTTTTGGCAAGTCTCAGTCTAAAATGGCGGCGCCCGTCTAAAACAACGGGAGTTGGGATGACGTGATTTTTGGTGAAGAAGATTCAGATTCTGATGCAGAATTTGAGGCCGAGGGATTTGATGCAGATGAGATTGAGGAAGAAAGACAAAGCTGATAGTGGGTCTGAAAATGACTTTGATATTGGAGCTGATCATGTACCAAATCATGATTTTCATGTGGATGGTGTATTTGGGATATTATATATAAGTGGCACAATTGGTATCTCACCCCCTGGATTGCAACAACCTAATTAGTTGCTGTAAATGGTATTCAAAAGCCAAAACTTCTAGGGCGTTTACACTGGGCAAAAGTAGTCATCGAATTCACTTCTGGTCATAATCAAATTCATTTCCATGATAAGTGTAAACAGGTACAGTCGTAATTAGGACTCAATTCAAAAAGTCGAATTTCAATGATGACTTTAGTCATGTTCAGACGGAGCGTAATCATCGATGATAACCTAACATCGATAATAAAATTTTAATCCGTTAACTTCGACAGGCGTCCACACGGGTCTTATCGACAACTTGAAAAGTTAATCAATGAGTATATTGCCGACTTGTTGATAAGAACCGGAAGTATAGCGCTCTACTACCGGTGACCCACTGCAGAAGCTTGGAGAGCTCCAAAAATACCCCGCGAAACAGAAATTATGGCGAATAGGCGTAAACCCGCGTAAACTAGGAAGATGAACATTTTTAAATGGGTGTACTCGCATCCATAACGAAAATGTATATTCCGATAAAAGTATGCGTCTGTTTTGCTCTATATTTAGGGTTGCATTGCGAACTATAGTCGCCGTAATAATTGTTTGAACTATGCGTACGCAGTACCAGCTTGTGCGACATGTACACGGGCGTATCGCGTGTCTATTTCAATCGTTGTGTTTACGCGCTGTTTATAGCAGTGCGGACCTTTACTCACACATGCAGCGCAAATTGTTCGAATCAGTTCAAACATTAAATTACTCAAGTAATAGTAGCGTAAACAACACGGCACGGCCCGTCAAGCTGTTCGAAAGCAGCTAGAGGCAGACCTTTTATTCATATACCGGTGCTGCTCTAACCCACAATAGCGCTATTAACAGCATACCCTGGTTTTCTACATACATTTTTTTGGTATGTAAAACGTTTAAAAAATCTGTTTGATACATAATTGTTGGTAAATCGCGCCGGAAAACATTCGGTAAAAATCGCCATTTTGGTGACTCATGCTTGTCATCACTGTCTTTCCTTATATATTTCATAAATAAACAATGTTCTCAAGAATTCAACCACCTACATCGCGCTTTCTATCGACTTTCGTTGCTATTGCCGAGTCTACGATTGGCTGAAAAAATCATGTTACCTTTATTGTACTTCTAACATTTGGGATCAACGTACGTAACTGCTGTCGGTCTTTTTTGGGGCCCTGTGCATCTCTCCTTTGCACAAAATGGCAGCCACCTTTATTGCCAGAGCCGATGAAAATTGGATGGGGAATCAAATAAAATAAGTTCCAACCTTCCTCAAATGGGACTCTGCTAAGCTTGCGATAGACTCATGAAACGTTTAGGTCACTATAATGATATGTCAGCCATTTATATGTTTCGTCAGATTGTACGGTCAGTGCACGATTATTATTTATAACATGTAATTAAAATTTATCTTTTTTAACTGCCAGTCCCAGAAGTGTACTACACAGGTGTACAGTCTGTCGGTATTGATAATAAAATGGTGACCGTGATTGCGACCCACCTACGTCATGGCGAGGGCACGCTAACTTCGAGTCTTTGTTGATAAGCCTGTCCACACGGCCGTAAACTATGACAGCTAATGACGCTCAACAGGGGTAGCGCGCTAACAACGACTAAACAAAGAAATCTTATGGTTTTAAACTTTCCGAGTAAACTTTAAAGTTTTCCAAAACTACGAGTGCGTTCGCACGGCACTAACTACAAGTTAAACTTCGAAAATTAAAAATTACGATGCAACTTAAGTTTAGAGCCCTAGTCTGAACACGACTTTTATCATCATTCATTCGCGGTGAATTAGAATAAGTCTTAATTGTATTACGACTTTTGTGAGGGCAAGTGAGTCGTTATCGATTTCAAGTTTACCGTGTATGACGCCCAATTCAAGGCCGTACACTTCCACTCACCAAGCAAACACGTAATTCATTTTTCTGAATGCGAATTAAAAATCAGTGTAAGTGTAAACAACTGCAATGAAAATTAATTTATGCTAATCCTTAGTTGTCATTGAAAAAAGTGAATTTTACAACAACTTTTGTCCAGTGTAAATGCCATATTCAATTGTGATGTGATGTAAATGTTATTTTTTTTTCACCTCCAATGAGGGAGGTTTTGTCTTGCTCCATTTTTGTGGACATTCTGGATGCACCGCTAAGATAATAAAAATCATATTTTCATCAGTGCAATACAACTTCCATATCAATTCAATCAAGGTCAAAAACTTCAGAAAAATGAGACAGTCATATGATCACTCTCCCCCTGCAGGTTTGGGGTTTAGAATAGGCCTGTTGTTCCCCCTTACACATCGTATGAGGTGACTAAAAGGGCAACTCCTCTGTTATTTCAACATGATGCAGTTTTATTTAAATACAAGACTAGTAGTATTATAATATTAGACTCAATGTAATTGAGAAGTGTGTTTTTTCATGATTGTGATTGATAATATACAAATATTGAATGCCTAAGAGTGTGATAGTAAAAAATATATCATGAGGTCAAATTTTGACTTTTCTATTTCACGAGGCGAAGCCGAGTGAAATGGAACAGTCAAAATTTGACCGAATGATATATTTTTACTATTGCACGATTATAGGCAGTCAATATTTGTTTTATATCATGATATCACCTGGTTTCTTTTCAAGCCATGTGATAGTATACAAATATTAACTGACCATGAGTGTGATGGTAAAAATATGATCACAAGGTGAAAGATGGATTGTTCCATTTCACGAGCCGCAGGCGAGTGAAATGGAACAATCCATCTTTCACCGAGTGATCATATTTTTACCATCACACGAATACAAGGCAGTTAATATTTGTTTTATATAATTCATACAATTATAGATTCTGGTCTATCTAGCCTAGGCCTGGATATACAGGGCCTAGGCTAGGCCTATGAAAAGAATGACAAGTTCCATGATTTTTCAAAGAAAGCAAAAGCGTACTTACCTTTTGTAGACCATAATTTACGAGGTGATATTTTCCAGGCATTCAAGTAGAGTTCAAGGTTCAAAGAATCAAAGTTCCAGAATCCAGTTTAATTCAAAATCCGATTATAAAATTTCAACATGTAACGCCGACATCAATCTTTTCTCCAAAAGTAATAAGTTCAAAAGCAGCCTCAAATGAAGTTCAGGATGCTGCCCGGGCTTAAGCATGTCTTCTTCTGACAGAATCTTGACAGCGTATTTTATTTGACGCTTTGTGTTTTTTTAATCGGCCTCGTCAATTAAATCCACAAGATCTGATTCATTTACTAGCGCAAATCGAGGAGTTGCTTCAGTGGACGCCATGTTATCGTCTGCAAGGAAAACTTTTTCATCATCGTAGTCACTGGTTCGGATTGGCACAGTTCCATACATTGCTATGGCGTTGTACAATCGTAGCGAACGGGAGATGAAAGTACGAAATTACGTGCTAACAACCTCTTCATCAGACTTCGTATTGTCGCTCATACTGTACACGCATGGCGTGTTTAACACAAATCGTGCGAGTGGAAATAGAGGCATGTGATAGTAAAACTATCAAAGCGTTAATAGTTAATTTTGTAGACCATTGAGATGATGGTAACTCTATTGAATAGTCATGTGGCACAAATAAACCAATTAAATGACTAGAATCTATGTATGAGTTATATAATAAAAACTATCACATGGCTCAAATCACTGTAATCATGATATAATTATAACTATAACTTGTATGTTTAAACGGCTGACTCAGAGATTTTTTCCCGTATGGCGCACATCATTTGTAACCAATCGTGTTTTTTTTGCATATACATAATGCTTGTCCATATACTAATCACTGTGTGAAATAACTAAGCTCAAATCGAAGTCTTTCATATAGAAAATCACAACTTTGTTATAAAAAAAGTGACTATGGAGCTGCTTTTTAAAGATTTTTGGCTCCCGGTGTGTGTTGACTTAATAAAAAGCCTGTTTGAATGGGTTATACACAGCATCCTAATAAAAGGACAAAGTGTGGTTGTCTGTATTTTGAAACAACTTTCTATATAATATACATGATAAAGTGAAATGATATTCTTTTAGTGACCCAATGCCAGGGAACTATTACAGGGGCTGCCCATGGGGCTGCCTTAAGCTCCTGCTGTTAAGGTCTGATAAATTGTAACTACTAATGACAAATTACGCCAAATTTGCAACAGATGGTGACTCAGATTATTTTTTATAAATACCGCCCACGAATCCCCAACTCGTTCAGTCCACTCAGGCCGACGCTGCCAGCACAGATGCTCTATAGCCAATAGGCTTATGTTGTGGGCAAATCGTTGTGAAATTGAAGAGCAAGCGAGAGAAATTTCTCAAATTATACTTACCTTGTAGAGTACATCCCAGTCTACGGGTCATTTCATTCCTGAATATCCATCATCTTTTAAATATAACTAGTGATTTTAGACAATTTAAAGCAGTTTTTTTAGATGCCATGGCAAGGAAGAAGTCTCGCCCTAAGATTTTGATCATTTCACGGCAGTTCATGTTAGTGTGTATACCAAGAATGCCGACTTCACAGCTGTTGAAGAGAGACTCTCCAAGCTTTGGATGAACTCACTCCTTATTATGAAGGAAAAGCCACCTAACGTGCAAATCCATCTAAAGACACAGTGTTGCTTAATTCTTCATCTACGGCAACCGTGGAAGTCCAAACGTCAGCTTAAAGTTACTGGGGCTGGACCTAGCCCCTGGAGGCACTGTGATAACCCTAGTCTACTCTAGGGAGTTAACCTTGGACCAGCACTCTCATCTTATAAGACCTCACATCGAGAAACGAAGAGTAAAGTTGTCACGAGGGACAGCACGCAATAGTATCTTGAACAACTCACTGGCACAACATGGCTGCTGCGCCAGCATACCGCTAAGGATCCGACGCACTTGCCCGTGCTACTTCATGTGGCAGAGCATGCCTGCACTGTATGTGAAAGATCAACCCATACAAAGAAGCTTGATCCAGCTTAAATGCCTCCTGCCCGGCTTATCACATGTCAAGGATGCCATCGCGTCCAACACCAAACAAGAAAACTTGTACATGCTAGGCAGGATTGCTCCACCAGAGAAACATCCGTCGTACGCGTGGCGAGCATTGCAATAAGCGTATCTGGGTCGCAGTATCCAGTGAGCACCCTTATGTCTGGAGCAGATACCAATGCTGCCAACAAAGCCTTAAATCCAGAGACGAGCTCGTAAGCAAGTCCAACGCATCTTGACACAGTCGCTTTAAGGCGTTAAAGAGAGTTCACGCTTGTGGAAATAAGACTTGTCATCAACCACGTAACATCTATCGTATTGAAACCTGAACGCCTGGTGAGCATCTGGCCAGCCTGAGGCTGACTCCTCTATGGCTGAATGGGATGCCCTCATAAGATTGAGACCAAACTGGCGATCTAGGTTTCGCTTGCAGAAGTGGGGCTATCTGGAAGCTAGATCAGGATTACTGACCTGTGGTTGTGAAGCAGGCACCACAGACAAGAACACTCTTGGTCTCCTAACGATTGCTGGAGCACTATGGAACAAACAAGACGCAATGCGGAATTCAGCTGAAGGCACTCTAGGATATTGTTAGCGGTGCGTGTCATCTCTGCTGGAATCATGATTTAGAACCACAGTGTTGTGGATCGTGATAAGAAGAAGACTCATGGATAGTGACAATTATAAATATGGTTGCCTATTCCGCTTGGTAACATTTCTTCATCAGTGTCTGTGAGTAATTAGTTCTACGTTGTTTGAAATTACTCTACAGGTTGCATTTATTATCATTTCACTGAATTATCATTGACTAAACTTTTCCCTCAACATTTTTTTTAAAGAAGTGGCGCTGATTATTGGCGAGGTATAGATGATGAACGGTTCGCCAGAGAGGGCTGGCCCAAGCTGTATGATGCAGTAAAACGTCACAGGCAAAGCTGCTCTTGACACCAAAGACAAGGTATCTTATATTTGGCTCAAAATATACAGAGTGGTCGGCAAAAAAGGTTTACGACTTTTATGGTCTGTGGCTCAATTTCCCAAATTGGGTGGACATATTCCCCAATATTTTAAAGATATTTATTAACTACAAGATCTTGTTAGAACCGTAAAACAAAGTTGCAATAACCTAAATGGCGCCAGTGTAGCGACAAATGTGGGCAACAACCTACTTTGGCACACATCGTAAGTCGATTGGCAATGCATGATGGTTAACAGTAATCATATACCATTGCAGCTAACTGTAGGCCTGTTCAGCATTACTGACGCACCGCTAACAAGTTTGTGTGAAGTGTGTTACGTTGGAAAATTATTAAGGAGAGTATAGCTCAACAGTTAAAACATGTACTTTGAAATGTCCATTAAACATAAATACTAAGTTGATTTGGGCGACGATGGGGGTAATTTTAATTGGAAAGCGCTTGGTGTGTTTTCTTCGTACAAGACTGGATCAGACGCTCTTTACATTTTTCAGTGTTTGTGTCATGGTTTGGTACAAGATCATGAGGAATATTGCTAAGAGCCTATTTTATTTGAAAATTTATAAGTGAAACTTGAAATATATTTGAGGTCGTTAAATTCTTACCGTTTGTAGTTAATTTATTAATACAAGTCCTAGTCATTAAATGACGGGGTGCTATTGTCCCCTGGGTGTTTGTTCATCTTGGATAATGAATTTTGTGACCAGTCCAACATATGTGCCATAGACTTTGGTGTCGCAAGAAGTGGTTTTTTGACTCTTTTGATTCTCTAATGGGGCCATGTTGTCATTTCCAAGCTTGTGTGTTGCAATGGCGCGTTTTCACCAAGTTCCTAACAAGATATTGTAGTTTATTAAAGTGACCCTCTAAGTATTATGACATGTCTACTCTAAACGCCACATTTAGAGTAAATTTGCAGACGAAAAAAGTGTAAACTTTTTTGGAGGTCCACTGCCTCCCCCCCTGTGTGTTACAAGGCCTAGGTGTACTGGTGTTGCAATTGGGAGGAGGGCTGTGTGTGCACTAAATAACATCTGATTCTGTCTCTTAATAATGTTGCTTTCAGACTTATGTACTTGATAGGGTATGTTTGTATTCGTGCTACTTGTTACATGACATGCAAAAATCCTGATTTTAATATTTTCCATTTCTAATTTAAGCAAATCGCCTGATAGTGCCTTTAATGTCCGCATGCATCTTTAGAAAAAACTTAATACGGCTTTGCGCAGTAACAACCTCATCTTATTTAAATTTTCATTTTATGTGGGGGCATGCGCACATGAGGGTAGAGGGGCTGTCTCTCATCAATTTCCTTCTTTTTTGGAGGGATTTGCGTAGCATATCGCGCATTATGAAGAAGGCAATTCTGGATGTGTGGATGTACGTGTCAATGTGTGTGTGTCGGATAAAAAGGTCAATCACTTTTGCCGATAACTATATGAGCTTAGAGTCCTCTGGCAAACTTATGTGTAGTTGTTTAGGAAGGGCCCAAGCCCCTACTACCATAGTAATTCATCTTCCCCCAGGTCCTCCGAGGCTGGGTCTGACAGGGGTATGGGAAATGTCAAAACGGTCAACGTTTCCCCAAAAAGTCAACATTTGTGCCATATTTTTTTCTTAGATGAGCTAGAGTAGCCAAAACTTTAGAAACTGTCTTTTCTCTAAATTCTGAGCATAACTCTTCACTATCAAATATCATATATGCCATATGATTTATAGATCGTATGAAGCATTAATTCAAGAATTTTTTATTTAGTATTTCTAACTTCTAATGGATTTTATTCTTCAATATCAAAATGTGCTCTGACCAGTCACATTATTTCAGTAGGCAGTTGAAATTGGTAAATGATGATCATTCCTGAAAGCACGCTTGGGGCAACTGTTTAAAAGATCTCGACTGTGTCTTGTGGGCAAAGATTGACAATCGCAATCATGGCATGATTCTGTAAATTACAAAAGAGCTTTGAGGGTATATTACTACTATTGTAGTGATGTTGTTTGCGGGTCATGATCCCCTATATTTGTTGCTGACGATAGAAGCTGCATTTCAATAGCTAGACTATAACTGATTACATCATGGGCTCCATCTAGGTGGCAATTGTCACTTAAGGCATCACATACGGGCATAAAGGCAGTAATAACTGCCTTCGATGAACTACACACATATTCATCAATTTCTGAAAGCGAGATTTGGCACTGTAATCGGTAGTATAATTTAATACATAGTTATAATATTTGGATTGGAAATATATGAAATTAAAATCATTCTGATTCGTTTTTTTTTTTCTTCGATACAAGACCGACTACATAGTGACGCGTGCTATTTTCCACCTCTTTTCGTGACTGCAAACTTGTTTAAGATTTGTGACCGCCAACAGAGTGCCATAGACTTTGTGTGTCCAAAGTGGTTTTTGACCTTTTTTCTCTAGATGGGGGCCATTTTGTCATTTCAGCTTTGTTTTCAATGCCGTTTTCACCAAGTTCCAACAAGATATTGTAGTTAATAAATACCCTCTAAGTATTATGACATGTCTACCCACTTTAGAGAAATTTGCAGACGAAAAAGTGTAAACTTTTTTTGGACCACTCTGTAGTGTTACAGGCCTAGGTGATGGTGTTGCATTGGGAGGAGGGCTGTGTGTCACTAAAATAACTCTGATTCTGTCCTTAATATGTTGCTTTCAGACTTAGTACTTGTAGGGTATGTTGGGATAGCTACTTGTTACAGACATGCAAAAATCTGATTTTTAATATTTTCCATTTTCTAATTTAGCAAATCGCTGATAGTGCCTTTAATGTCCCATCATCTTTAGAAAAAACTTAATACGCTTTGCCAGTACAACTCATCTTATTTATTTCATTTGGTGCAGCCACATGATATACTGTCTTCTCTCAATTTCCTTTCTTTTTGGAGGGATTGCGTAGCAAAATCCGGCTTATGAAAAGGCAATGTCTGGATGTGTGGATGTACGTGTCAATGTGTGTGTGTCTGGATACAAAAAAGGTCAACATTTTGCCATAACTAGATGAGCTAGAGGCCCCAAACTTAGGTGTATTGTAGAAGGGCACAAGCCCCTACTAACCATGTAATTCATTCCCCCAGGGTCCTCCCCTGGGTCTGACAGGGGGTAGGGAAATGTCAAAAAAGGTCAACGTTTCCCCCAAAAAGTCAACATTTTGCCATATTTTTTTCTAGATGAGCTAGAGTAGCAAAACTTTAGAAACTGTCTTTTCTCTAAAATTCTACATAACTCTCACATCAAATACTCATAATATGTACATATGATTTATAGATGTATGAAGATTAATTCAAGAAATTTTAGATTTCTAATGGATTATTCATTTCAATATCAAAATGTGCTACTGACCACACATTAGTCTTCAGTACAGTTGAATTGTAAGATGATCACTGAAAGCAGTTGCACTGTGTAAAAGACTAAATTGTGTCTTGTGGCAAAGATATGTACATCGCAATCATGGCAGATTCTGTAAATTACAAAAGAGCTTTGAGGGTATATTACTAATAATATCCCCTATATTTGTTGCTGACATAGAAGCTGCTCCAATGCCAGACTTACTGTTACACTCATGGGCTCCATCTGGCAATTGTCCTTCAGGGCACACACCAGTAAAATAACTGCCCGATTGAAATACCAACGATTACCCATTTTGAAACGCGATTTTGCAGCATGGAAGCGGTAGTATAATTTATACCGTTACTATATATTTGGATTGGAATAATGAACCTTAATAATCTTCTTGCTTTCGTTTTTTCGATACCGAACCCTAATAGGACCGTGCTATTTTCCACCCTTTTCAGGCCCTGCAAACTTGTTTAAAAGAAGCATAACGCTTCTTCACACACCCGAGGCCGTACTTCTCTGTGAAAATCAAAATGTTGAATTTCGCATCGTATCCAATTGTTTAAGAAGACCACATGTACCTTTTAATTTGAAAATAATCATAGGCCTACAGATCTTCAGCAGAAACGTAACTCGCACATAGGACCTAAAACATCTGCAAAATTAGCGTGCTTTTTATACCGGAGTAAACCAGTAAAAGGAAATGCATGGTGATTTAGTGTTGTGACGCCCTTAAACTTGTTAAATAATCGTTGGTAGATAGTCCAAGACTATACCTTCTTTTACAAAAAATATATGATACCACCTCGTTAAGCTAAATGTTAACATTTTAACTATAATAATCAGTTTTTCAACTTATAACTCCATAACTATATGAGTGATCGGTGGTACAAAGTCACACCAAATTGAGTGATTTTTTCATGGGGAATCCTGTGTACTATTAGAAAAGATTATCTTCCTGTAATCCACTGTTTCCTCGACTGTCACTAGAAAAATAACAGCTTTTAAAGTAAGGTTCAGAACTTTGTTTTGAGAAGTGTAAGTACCTAATTTGAAAGTACTGAAAAGTTACAATTGAACCCAAAAGATTAGTCGTTTCTTGGTTTTATGTTCAGGTTTTGAGCTTCACGATCCCATCCTCCCTCCATTAATGACACATTTGAAATAACGTTTCAGTAACCAGTGGGTGAAGGGGTGGGAGGGGTAAGAGGTGGAGCCCTCACGCCTCACTCAAAATCCTTTTCCCTTACCTTTCCCTATAGAACAGATCAGGAAAAGTTATAAATTGATACTATTGACAGATACGTAGGTTCACTTTGCAAATGTGTTTAAATAATGGCCCCCCAAAATTATTTGTTTGGTCTGCCTGCCCCCAATGAAAATGTTTTATGTCACTCTCGGGGTAAAAGATGTAAAAACTACACGATCATATATCAGAACAATATTTAATAATGAATCATATTTTGCACTTGCTCAGTACACATTTACAGACACTTCTCAAAACATTGTAATTGGGGCCGTGTTATGTGCGGTGTATATGCCGAAGGTCCGCATCACTCACACTTACAAGAACTTGGTACACTGGGATTTCCCTGTTTCCTCCGTAAAGGTCGTAAAACCATTTCAGTTAACTTACTTTTTCACGGATGGTGGTTAAATTTTGGTGAAAATTTGACTTCAGCAATTAAAATAATACTGAAAAAGTTTTTACGGCCCATGTAAACGTGTAGTGAATGTTCTTCTTCCTTCGTGCCTACTCAGAAAATTGATTTTCTATATTTACCTCATTGACAAAGGAGAACAGATATTGGAGAACATTTGGCAGATCGCTCAGCTGTACTCCGCTGCATGCCTTTATAATTCAAGATAATCACTTGTGTATTACGAGTATAGAAAAAAATACATCCAAAAATACCACTGCGGACAACTGGTCTTACAGTCAATTTATCCAGCATATACTAACAAAACTGGAAGTTTGCATTAACGTCCTATACCTGGGAGCATTATCTAAACTCATATCAAAAAATTTGGCACAAAAGTGTATGGGCTATAAAAAACCCCGGTTTCAAATGCCCAAAGCCCTGTTGAGGCATCAGATTGTGACGAAGAGCTCCAATTGATAACTGATCAGACCTTGCGGGCCTTCTCTCCTCCGTCTTCCACCTTCCGTGCTTTGAAAATTGAAAGGAGGGTCTGTGCATTACAAGCAACCGAAGTGCCGTGTGACCTTAAACTATGAAGCCTTAGATTGCAACCGGGAAACAAAAGCTCAGAGCAGGGTCAAAATAAGGATTCTGAGGGCACCCCATTTCAGGCAATTATTGAAGGGCACATCATTTAGAGGCATGCATGGAAAGAAAAATAGCAAAACGATAGGATAACTTCTAGGGCAAAAAATCAAGGCAACTGGTATGAGTCCTGGACGCAATTGCCTTCGGTGCCTCGTATTATTGCACCTAGGCTTCAGAGCTTCCAAAACAATCTCACGTGTACGTGTGTAGCTTAGAGGGTGGTAGACGGACGAAGGCCACTTTTAGATTTAACAAGTCGCCTAATAAACGGTAAGGAAGATCAGCCGGGTCTTCCCAAAGCACCACAAGTTGGCTCAGCAGCCCCACAACCGTACAAATTGCTTTAAATGTCCGAGCAATGTTGACGTCGGCACCTGCCTAAACTGATCGTTTTTGACTTAGCAAGGTGAATCTTTAGGCGATCATGAGTAAATTGGCAATCTTTTCGTGCGATACTAATGAGTCCTCGAAACGAAAAATCCAGCATAAAATAAGCACAACAAAAGAATTCACAAATCAATTTGAATTATGAATTAATGTTTAAAAATTAAATAAAGTAATTTTGTTAATATGTCAGGCGTAATAGGTCCTTTCTAATGGTTAGGATGAACGATTTCACCTAAGCCTATGCAAAGCTGTCTTCACCAATGGACTATCGGATGGATGGTAAGCCGCAATACTATGACCCATTTGGCGGCTACCGCCGCTGATTCAGCAACTGTTTTGGAACCGGATGTTGCAAGATCTGATATTACAGCAAGAAAATTTAGTGGGTTAGTGGCGGGAAAACAGGAACACCGGTCTTTGAAGACGCCCACGTCACCCATTTGCTACACACAAGATTGTACTTTTTAGTGTGGAGACGCTTGGCGGACATCAGAAGCTTTGGAAGGTCAATGGCTGCCAACGTGCACAAACTTAGGTCCTGAGGGGATCGGTAAACTTAATCCATTCGTTTGTTTGGAAAAAGAAATAAAAAACAACAAAATTGGTTCATGTAAAAACGTCCACAAAAAAAATTCGACCAAAAAAAAAACATTGATTGTCTTTTCAATCCGGCGAATCACACGTATAACACTGATATACCGCCTAAAGAGCGCAATAGGAGCTAGAAAAAAGCACTCCAAAGGGGCATGCGGGATGGTGCGAGCACTGAATGCCAAACTGAGAATGAACTAAAAAGGCTCGCTTTGCAGCATCGTACACTGTTTCGTAACAGTGCTCATCAAGTTTACATATCGTACAATACGAAAATAACTTTCAACTTTCTTCCTTCGTGTCCTACGCAAAAATTTTTTGAATTTTCCCCCCCCCCTATAATTCTACCTCATGACAAAATTTAAAAACATGAAAACGATCTTGCAGAGAACATTTTGCAGATCGGCTCAGCATTGTACTCGCTCCCTTGAGAACTCCAAAGAAAGGTTAGAAAAAAATAACGGGGAAACAATTGAAAAAAAACCACAAAATATTATACTCGGAATGAAGGCCCATCGGAAAATAACATAGCTCGCAAATCTGCATGCGTTCACAAAGGTGCAATCGAACGTATCTCGCAAATCGCATAGATCTCAAAAAGCGAATGCAGGAGGTGCACACAAATCGGCCCCGTTTTACAAGAAAACTAATTAGCATTAAATATTCATAATTGATCAGATCCCGAATCAAAGATGGGTCTTCAAAAACGATGCTAAATTAATCGTCAAAGATTTTTATACTGTACGGAAAAAAAATTATTCCTAATCTAATCAGACACATTGGCAACAATGGCCTAGATCAGAACAGCAGAAGCCCTGATTTAGAAAGCCTTGGCGGACTTTTAAAATCATATCGCAAAGCCAGTGTAAGAAAGGCAGGGTTTTCACAAAACACGGATGAGTCTCCCAAGAGGGAGGAACAATGACACTTAAGTAACCTCCCATCTAATTATGCGCATCTATATGGGAACTTTCTGTGCAAATAACTGGCCAAAAATATGAAGACGACCATCTTGGAATTACCAAGTTCCTATAGCTTTAGATGTAGCCGTGGGCTTGATAACTTGCGCAAGTCAATATACTGGGGAACAACCAATAATTGTGATCAAATTGCCAATCTGACAAAACGCGTCCACCCCTGTCGCACCTCTACACCAAAATCTTGCATTGAATACCAAGATTTTTTTCTGTTGTGAGGGGAAGCGAAATCTGTCACAGTATGGGGTCCCCAAAGGATTCTATGATAGCAAAGGCATGATTGTCCAATAGACCAATCGTCAAAGTCACAAAATTTGCTTATCTATCTTCGCAACCTGTTTTCGTTCCGATTAACCATTCTGGGACCTTAATGATATCGTGACTGTCCAATCATAAAAATGGTCCAAGGCAATGGCATGCAAATCTGGCTTCATGCTACCATATTATGATACGAGGAACATTGAATTGTCCAAAAACCATTTAACCCCTTGTTTTGTTAAGAATGCACGAAAGCCCTTAAAGAATTCTGTGGACACCGACAATTCACTCCACGTTGACTAGCTACTTTTCAGAGCCGACCAATACCACGATAACGTAAATTACAGGAAAAAAATTGAATAAGGGCCACGAAATCTTAATGTAAGGCCGTTCATGGATGAAATATTATCATCGCAAAAATTTAGTTCAAAAATCACTGACTCGTGACAGAAGAGATCCGCCCCCGATACTCATGACTCATGGCGCGCAACGAAGCACGTGTCATCAATCTGGCAACAGGAACCGAGTGCAAGGGTCATATGAAATACTTGAGCCTTATGCAAGAAGCTAAAAGCCAAACTGGGACACGATTAGAGGAATTTATAGGCAAAAATCTAATCATAAAGCTAAAAGCTTTTCAATCTTTGGCTGAGGAATAATGAAATTCTCAGAAACTGAGTTTATACAAAAAAACCCAAATAAAGCAATTTCCTGGCTGGTTGCCAAACACACTTGGTACTGCCTGGAACAAGCCGCTATTCGCGATTGATCACGAACAATCGTCGGTTGGAAGTAGCAGGATTCCCGATTAGGGGAGACTATGAGCCCATCATCTTATGTACAGAAGAAAGAATACCACGGCGCAGCCATTGGTAAACTATGGTCTATTCAATTTTGTGAATAAAGACCATGTCATTATCGAGCCCGAATTGAAGCAACTGTAAACCACTAATCTAATAATCGAATCGTTATGCAACCAAGAGAAACCAAGAAATTGTGATGGGGAACAAAAATGCACCGTGGGTGTAATCTGATTCTAAATCAAAGAAAATCAACTGACCAGATCCTAGAACTTCGCAATTTGGGTAGATCCTCGTATCTAATTTAAACGTTCTTGACATATTTGGTTGGGGTGACGAAGATCTAAAATCAAAGCGCAGCTTTTTTCCTTTTGCTACTGTTAGGGGGTTGCAACAATGATGATCTCGAACTCAAGGAAAAACAATTCAATAACACACCGCTTAAGCAATATTCAGCAATGGCCTTTTCAACGAAAGAAGAATGATCAAAACTAGATTTATTCTTTTTGGCGAAAAAAGGCTGTGGGAGAAATGTATAAACAAGGAATTTTATACCATACTCCTATCACATCAATGATCAAATCACTGGCTTTCAGATCAAATGTCCATAAAGACAAGCAAGGTTTTAATCTACCTTTAACTCCCCCGGGGCAGTAACGTGTATCAGCTTCCGCAAATTCCCAATTTCTATTGAGTCTGGAGGGAAACGCCTGGGACCCTGGTTGTTGACAAGGCTGTCAGGCTCTTCTGAGTGCTGGGCATTAGGCCGTAGTGTCCGCTGATCCGCACTGGAACACACTCAGGTTGTCATCTAAAGGTAAACCATAGGGACGAAAACGCTGCATATTACTAGGGGGGCCGCGCATAGCCACAGGAGTGGCCGGGATGAAAGGGTGCATGACTTGCTAGCGGCTTTCTGCTGTCGACTTGCTTGTCGGCGGCAGATTTGTCAGCCTAGATAAAACAACACAGACCACACACACACGGTGCTTGCACACCGATGGTGTCAAGGTAGAGAGCTCTTAGGCACGTGCGCCGGTTAAAGCAGACCTGCGGAGATTTTGCGTCAAAACAAGCTGTCTCTATATACATATTACCTATCACGCATTCCGTTTTTTCGTCTCCTGAGTCGTCGGCAAGTTCATCTTGGACGTATTCTTTGACTGTTGCCCAGCCATAAGCGGAACGGTCTGCACTTTTGGAAATTAACTTTTGCCGCTCCTTCAACAAAACCATGCCTCATTCCAGATTTACTTTCGCTGCGGCTGCAAGCTGCCTCCATCAAGGAGAGATGCAGATTCAACTCTCTGAAACCCGCTTTGAGTGCTGAAATGGCTTTTATTTCCTTCATTTTCTTTTAAGTCTGGGAAGCGGTTTGCTTTTTGCTCGCAGAATCGAATTTCTGCTGCAACTCGTTAATAGCGGAAAGCAAAATTTGGTTGGTGGAGCTGCTAACGGTTCTTCATTCATTTTTGCTGCGGGTGGTTCTTCGTCAGTGTCTAGCTTTCACGTTGTCCCGCTACTTTAACCACTATAATGAAAAAATTACAATTCTGAAGTATTTATTTGTGGTTTTGTCTTGATAAATAGATCTTTATAAAAAAAATAAAAACCTTATAAACAAAGTTAAATGTTTATTTTTCTAATGTTTGATTCTTAAAACCTAAATTTTACCATTTTTTTGTTAAAAAAAGTCTTTCCCCTGGATTTGAGTCATTTCCGTAATGAACATTTTGAAGGGCAGTCAATAAAATTGAAAACACTGAATCCAAAAAGTAACCTGGTAATAAGTACCTGCATGAAATTGGCTACTTGGCACACATCATTTATCTCCGGTAGCTCTGATGAATATCTACAAATACAGACTTTTGCAAAATGAGGGAGAATAGCTTTCTTCATGTTATTTCCGTAACACTGTATCACACTCTAAATAAATAAGGAAATAATGTCCATTTTGATTGGCAGTGCAAAATAATTGTGACCTGTACCCTATATAAACAATCATGCTAGGCATCGCCCTCGGGACGTATCTGGTCTAAATGTTTGAACCATCATTTCCGTAACGGTCATGCATCAAACGGTGTTCACAGATTTGGTCAAAGGTCACGTGGGCGGATTAAAGGGGCATTCTTGACACTCTATAAATCCTCTTGGGCCACAAATCAATATGCTATAATCACTAGAGTTGGTCAGAAGAACCGCTGACCAAGGTCCATATGGGGTGTAAACAGATTTTGGGGCAAAAGGTCAGGTGGGCCAATAAAGGGGCAATCTTTGAATCTATAAATTCCTTCTTGTGCCCCAAATCAATTGCTATAATCACTAGACTTGGTACGAAAATCGGCAGAATAATCACTGACCCAAGCCCATGGGGGTTGTTCACAGATTTGGGTCAAAGGTCACGTGGGCCGATAAGGGGCATTCTTAGAATCTTTACATTCCTTCTTGTGCCACCAATCAATTGCTATAAATCACGAGAGTTGGTCAGAAGAACACTGACCCAATGTCCATATGGGGTGTTCACTTATTTGGGTCAAAGGTCATGTGGGCCAAACGTGGGCCAATTAAAGGAGAATTCTTTGAAAATCTATACTTCCTTCTTGTGCCACCAAATCAATTGCTATTATCATAGACTTGGTTAGAAGAAACCACTGACCCAAGTCCATATGGGGTGTTCACAGTTTGGGTCAACAAAGGCACGTGGGCCCAAAGAGCATTAAAGGGGCATTCTTTTGAAATCTATATTCCTTCTTGTGCCACAAATCAATTTGTATAATCACTAGACTTGTTAGAAAACTGCTGACCCAAACCATAGGGGATGT
>JAMKCH010048096.1:0-24891 GCA_023653785.1 Ophioderma brevispina
ATGTAGTCAGCTTTTACAGAAAATTATTTATTTTTGTATCTTTGACAAATTCTCTTTATGTATCGTGTTTATATTTATAAGTGTCTTTGAGCTCTCATGTGCTAAATTTCCATTTTATGGATTAATAAAGTTTACTTGAACTTGAACTTGAAGATAATCACCACGATTTCTATCTGTCCACAATTTGGAATCCTATTTTGATTCCCAGCACTTTTGGCTTCAAAGACAACAGTAGAATAATTACAGCGACTCTGCTTACATGGAATTATAAATCCTGGCACTAGGTACTTTACAGGTCTGCTCCTCAATGCAGAGTAAAACTAGCTATGACTTCTAGCTACTTGTTACTAGTGGATGCTGGCAAAGAGTCCTTACTCAAATCTCCATTATATATTGACTTCACAAAGTTCCCAAGTCTTAAAATAGATATTACCACAGCATAATGCATAAACATAACCTTGCACTAGCTGACCAATTGGAATCCACATAAATTACATCATCTGAATTACATCACTTCCCATATATAACCAAAGAGGTTCTATATAGATAGAGAGGTAAAGCGTTACGTCATCTTTAGAAATTCATCGTCTCGCATGTTTTGCCGACCACAAAGAAAACAGAGTACCAACAATAGAAAGCAATGGCTGCCTCCGCTTCTTCCACATACTCTGGGTGCCGCTTTGCATATACACTAATCGGTAGTGATACAAATTGATGTATGTGTTAGAGGTGGCCAGGTGTAATAATAGTGCACCTGGATCATTGTGCTCAGATACTCTTTTTTTCCCATAATGCAATGCGCGCTTAGGTGAAAAGATGTATTCATTGAGGCGGTTTATTTAAATCAAGACGACTGATGTGTCATTTCATTCGTTGTGTTGCCATGGGTAGGACAAAATTTAACCACCCAATAGCACCCAACATCCAACAACTGATATTTTGCCGGATTGTTTGTATCGAATTGACATTATGTGTGTATACAAGCACCCAAACTAATAATTATTCCGTGCAATATTCAAAATGTCAGCGCCCAGCACGGACGACTGGTTTTGAATGGGCTTCACCCCCTTGTATATAACTTTATGGGGGAATCCCCCAGATCATGCAATGTTTTGATCTTAAAGCATAAACAAGTTGACTCAGTTACTAAGTTACATCTTAAGGAATTCCCCATTTCCCTATTGTGCAATCTATCTAACAGGTGCATTTTGCACAAACAACTCTAGGGGAATTCCCTATTCTCTTTTCAACATAAACAAAGTACTTTTTCCGTGATAAATCTTTAATCAAATAAAATTGAAAATCTAATATTTTTAATCAGAAAAATGGAGGCCATATAACATTGACTAACCACCGATCATCTTTCAATTGGTGTGAAAGACTAAACATGGCTTGTGGCAAAACGATAGCGTAAAAAAAATAACATGGCGGTTTCGTTAAATCGTCTATTGCTTCGAAAGTTAAGCATGAAAATGGTGTTTTCTTCGCAAGGAAATATTTTTATACTCCAATGACCATGAAAACCATCTGGTACATCATATATAGGGATATTTCAATATATATGTGCCGATAGATTAATACCAATAAATCCCTTTAAGTGGCCAAGGGGGGAGGGGTACATAGTACCCAACTTTTTTTTTTGCGATTTTTCGGTTACGCAATCAAATTTTTCAAGTTTTTTTTTGCTAATTGTCCGATTTATGAATATGCTTCTCTTGATACAAAAAAAAAAATTAAATCCGTCCACGGCTTCATTAGAATAATTAGGTTGGGTCCCTAGGAACCCCCCTTGGGCACAAACGGAAGTGAAAAAATCAAGCTATTTTACTAATTAAATCTTGGGGATTTATTTTGGCTTAATATATACCTTAGCAGGCAATTTACGAATAATAATAATAACTACAATCAAATACCGTTTATATCTGATAGCAATCAATTTTAATTTTGGTCATGTGACCGTGCTTCGTTAACTGTTGTAAGTCTATTGAAAGACCAAGGTGAATTTCAAGTTTCTGAAAAATATAAGATTGTAGATTTGTGCAATATTATTAATTAATTTTGGTTCAAAACAAGGTATATTGGAGTGCTGAGGAGGGAAATGTGTGAACCACTTTTTGTCGGAGAGTGAAATTTCAATTGGCCATAGGTCATAGTCAAAGTTCAAATTTTCATTTTTGTTGTGGGTATGTAGTTCTTACGTGGCCCCCATTTACTTGTTTTCCTTGTGTTGTTTTATGATCAAACTCCCATGGTTAAGTGGTTATCTGGGTTGGGTTCCTAGGAACCCCCACCCCTTGGTCACTAACGTACAATTTTTTTTTTATCTTGGGCACTTAAGTGTTTAGGTCCTTCTTTAAAAATGCTTTTGGTGATTTATAATTGTATAGACAGTTCGTTCGTCGTCGCCATCACATACTGTCTTATCTGACGAAATGTCGTTTTCGAGAAAATCCGCCTTGAAATTCTACCGGTAATTTCATCGTTTTGTACCCTGGAATTAAACAATACAATCTACTTTTTAATTTGCATTATGAGAAAACATTCTGAAGTTTCGTTTTAAATTTTTGATGAGTTTTTGAAAATGCAAAGCATTAATGAATAAAGCTACAAAGTGCTAAGTCTGTATGTGAAACGTAAAAAAAGTCCGTATTTCATCATCACGCTAATTTCCTTCATTCACCGTATATTTTCAGATCGTGCCAATAGATCCCTAATGTTAAACACGACTCATGTTTCACAGCACGAGCTATACGACGCACATCGATCTGTAATTGAAACGTAACACTTTTTTGTTTTCAAAAAAGCGTTTTAATTATATGCCTATTAAAATTACGTGTAATGAAACATAAGACAGTATGTGAAATCGCGATATGAAGTTTTGAGCTTATTGATCACAATTCTTAATTAAATATCTCAGTAATAAGGTCACTTTCAAGATTGTAACTTTGTGCTTGTGTAGACCATAACATTATAAGTACATATGCAAAATATCTCAAAAAAGTAAAAAAAAATGTCAGATAAGACAGTATATGATGTGGGCGACGATTTTTCTTTCTTATAGCGCAATGATATGGGCCAATTCCAACAATTCCAATCTCGACTCCCTCTTTTTACTTCAAAAGAGAATCATAAGAACATGCACTAATTCGATCTGGTTGCCCATACTGATCCACTCTTTTCGTGTCTCAAAACCCTGAAAATTTATGACATCTATAAACTACAGTTCGCATCTTTCATGTACCGATTCCACCATGATCTCCTCCCGGCTGATCTCATTCCTGGTGACTTTTTTTAACATCGATAGACCCTCTCATTATTATAACACCAGGCATGGTCATGAATTTTTCATCAAGAGAACAAACACTGTCTTTGCTAGGAACACTCCTAGTTCCCAAGGTCATATATTATGGAAAAATCTGCCAACTCACCTTAAAAATTCTCTTTAAAACAAACTTTAAAAACACACTCATCAGCCTTTACAACAATTACCATTTTCCATATTTTTTTGCATACTTTTGGCTGGCTGGTATAATACCTTGAGTTTTTCCTGTCGGTCTTGACCGTGTTGTCCGTCCTGTCAGTGTGCGTGTGTTAGTTTTTGTGTATGTTTGTATATCTGTTGTCTTGTTTTGTCTGATGTAACCTCAAGAACATCTTGCATTAATTTATTGTTTTCTTATAAATCAATTTATAAGGTTTATACTGTTAGCGATGCTCTTGGCTTTCAAATTGTACAATTTGCCAAATTTTGCTTGTCTTATTTTTATACCTCTTTATTTAAAGGAGAACCCGTACAACAAATAATATTAAACAATATACACTATAAGCATGATAAGATAATTATTGACCACATATCGAGTGGTTTCATAGAAAAACGGAATTATATAACCCTAACAATGAATTAAAACCATCTAGTCTGACCATGTGCTATTTAAAAATCGCGCTAGTGTATATCGTGTTATGCGATACGACCGGCACGTTTAGGTCATACATGCCATAGGAAATACACATTATGAAAGCATCATGTGTGAAGATGTATGATGCTACTGTGCCGTCCGTATCGCATAACACAAATACATATCCCATATACAGTAGCGCGAATTTCAAATAGGGCATGGTCAGACAAAATGCTTTTAATTCGTTTTATGGTTAGTATGATTCCGTTTTCCCATGAAACCACTCCATATGTGTTCAATAATTGTTTTTATAGCGTATATTGTGTAAGTTATTCTTGATACAGGTTCTCCTTTAACGGGCACTACAACATCACGCTATGCGTTTAGTAGTGTCCCCATCTCATTCACCATTAATGTCGTTTCTATTATATAATTATATATTTATATTGTATTTCCAATTTAAATTTTATTGAATTTTGGTGTATGATTGAACATTTTACTAAAATTTTGAATCCTTATTTGGCTTTTTGAGCATTTGTGTGTTTTTTAAATGACGTTATTTAAGGGTGTTTGGGCCTTTTAAGTGTGATATACATTGTAAAATGCTGGTTTTCGTATGGTTAATTATTATGTACTGTGAAATTTATATAAAGCGGCTATAGCGGCTATGTAATGGGCTATACGAAATAAATATTTATAACAATTTTGTTATTCTTATTATTATATATCTTAAGGCTGATTATTAAACTACATGCAGAAAATATTACGCTTGGGACAAACAAGGTTGTTGAAGAAACTATATACGATCTGGATTTAATACATTCTTTTCGCCCCGGATTTTTTTTTGTTCCCGTCAGTTCATTAACATGATTAAAGGGGGTTTTTGAGGGCGTGTCGACGATCCATTCGTTCTGAGAAGTGGCAGAATCACTAATCAATACAATAAAATTTCTATGTGACGATCCCAGATCAGATTATTAAGGACATTCTTAAAAAATGTCCTTTTCCAAGAATAAACGTCCAGGCAAATACACTAAATAAATATTGCACTGTTCTATGTTGAGTTTTATAGTTTAGCAATTTTATGATATATAAGACCAACCGCCACCCCCCCCCCCACCAAACACATTTGCTGCGTTTAAACTGTTCATATTTTGTTTGTTATTCCTGGTCTTAGTCACTTAAATTTATATGGCCAAATTTATCAATTACTTTTCAAAATTGTGCAATTATATTTTTTCTGTTCTATTTGTGAGACATTTTGGATATTTAAATTTGTTAGTGTTGTATGTTTCTTAATCGCAATTTTAATTATTGTTTTTTGAACACATGTACTTATACGTATATTTCTTTTTTTTATGTTTAATTGTATAATTTTAAATGTAAATTAGAAAATGTATGATTGATTCTGTAGATTTTAAGGCCACGGGCATGTGGAAGAACAATATTGATATTGAGCTGTTTAACCGTGTTGAAATAAAGCTTTTATATATTATTATTCCAAACACCAAACTTAAACTCTGAAACGTCAACATAAGAAAAGAAAATGCTAGGAAGAAGTAATTATTAAAAAATCTGAGAAGTTTGGTCTCATACGAACTACAAACATTACCTGGCCTAATCCCCCCTTCGTTCAGAGGTTTACCATGTGTGGCAGGAGATTTAGTCCTCCGAGCTCACAGTCAGGAAAATGTTGTGAACAATAGGGCTATCAGTTGACTCTTCACGCAACATTAGTTTCACGCTTTATCCGTTGTCGTCTAGGAGCCCGGACTATGATACCTGCCGGACGGTGATTACTTTCACACCGGCCTCGATGTCGATGACAATAATCCGTTCTTGATTGACTCCAAACAACAGGAATCGATAGGTGTATAAGATTGTATGACAATCTATTCAATTGATTTGATATGAATCCTTCTAAATATTGATACAAAAAGGTTCTTGTAAAATGGTTAAAATTGAGTTGAACAAAACGGCTTTTTAGATGGTTCTCAAACATATATCTTCCAAATGCATTAGATACCATTGCCAATTATGCGTTTCTGACAGCGAATAAAAAAACATCAGACTATGAGTGATAGAGTATGTGCTTCCTGTGACTTCAGAGTTAAGGGGCCGAGTACTCGACGTAAAACTACAAAATTGAATAAAATTAGATTCTGGTTGCATCAGTAACTGGTGACATAGAAAAGATAATCTATTTGATTACAGCACAAGTGCACTCATAGTTATGAACTCGTAAGAAAAAAAAGCGAGTTAGAAGCTGAAAAACCGTACTATTTTGGACAACATAAAATGATACAGCAAAAGTTCATATCTAGGTTTCTTTGGAAATTAACGCCGTCACAAATTACTACAACATTATGTGTTGATTTATTACCGTGTATGAAAAATTTGCACTGATGTAGGTGGTTAATCAGCTCATTCGCATATTGATTTTGTCATATCCTCAGGTACATCTATGTGTGACAGTGACATTCAAATAGATACAAACATTCTTCACTCATAGAAAAAAGTCATGTTTTAGCTACGTTTTGCCACTACTTTTAAAGAAAATAAAAACGTTTTATTATTTTGTAATCCTCGTCCAACCAAGGGGGCTACTCTCCTCCCCAACGGATGATTCCCTGTCGCACAAAAACCCAAAGGAATATGATCAAAGGCTTTTATGTAATTGTAAGCTTATCTTTTCGGTCATTTTAGCGAAAAAATGGAGGTAATACTCTTTTGTGACTTTTCAAATGAAAATAATTCTTACACACGATAAATTTTTTTTTTAAATATCTTATAAATATTTCATTTCCCACTTAAGTTGACTAATTTAGAAGTAAATGGCTAATTAAAATGGCGTAGCTACACACATGATTTCCCGTGTCGTGCAACAACGTCGTATCTACCAGTTACAAGTTTATTGCACGACACGGAAAATTCAAGGCCTAATTAGTCTAATAACTCTGCAATAAATTGAGCCTTATACTTAAAATAGATGTTAAATTATGCGTACATTCATTTAAGGGAGGGGTATGGGGTCTTAAGCAGTGAACTTTGAAACGATTTTTCTTAATTTTCCTAAATAGTGGTATATACATGTTTATACATCATATTGTAGCCCATGTCACAAAGTTCTAAAATCCATGTGAATTTTGCTCTGGTTACCATGGTAACCACATAAGGCCTCTGATTGGCTAAACACGAAAAAAAAAAAAAAAAAAAATCTTTGGAAATTCACCGCCGTCACAAATTACTACAACATTATATATTGACTTTGTTTACCGTGTCTGAAATTTTCACTGATTGTAGTTGTTTAATACGCTCATTCGCATATTGATTTTGTCATATCCTCAGGTACATCTATGTGTGACAGTGACATTCAAATAGATACAAACATTCTTCACTCATAGAAAAAAGTCATGTTTTAGCTACGTTTTGCCACTACTTTTAAAGAAAATAAAAACGTTTTATTATTTTGTAATCCTCGTCCAACCAAGGGGGCTACTCTCCTCCCCAACGGATGATTCCCTGTCGCAAAAAACCCAAAGGAATATGATCAAAGGCTTTTATGTAATTGTAAGCTTATCTTTTCGGTCATTTTAGCGCAAAAAAAAAAATGGAGGTAATACTCTTTGTGACTTTTCAACATGAAATAATCTTACACCGATAAATTTTTTTTTTAAATATCTTATAAATATTTCATTTCCCACTTAAGTTGACTAATTTAGAAGTAAATGGCTAATTAAAATAGCGTACCTACACACATGATTTCCCGTGTCGTGCAACAACGTCGTATCTATCAGTTACAAGTTTATTGCACGACACGGAAAATTCAAGGCCTAATTAGTCTAATAACTCTGCAATAAATTGAGCCTTATACTTAAAATAGATGTTAAATTATGCGTACATTCATTTAAGGGAGGGGTATGGGGTCTTAAGCAGTGAACTTTGAAACGATTTTTCTTAATTTTCCTAAATAGTGGTATATACATGTTTATACATCATATTGTAGCCCATGTCACAAAGTTCTAAAATCCATGTGAATTTTGCTCTGGTTACCATGGTAACCACATAAGGCCTCTGATTGGCTAAACACGAGAACGGATGTAACTACATAACTATACTTGCTACTGGGACGAAACTTGGGTGACATGTGCAGGGGGTAAATACGCAGTGAACCATGAAGCCGAATTTTTAATACCGTTGCCATGGCAACCGGCAATCGACCAATCGCATAATTTCATTGCGTAATTTGAAATTGGAACACAATTTTGAAAATCGGCCTTCACGGTTCACTAGCCCTATATTTGCTAAATATGTGTGCCAAATTTCATGTTCATAGCATGTAGCGTTCTCTAGTTACGTTCGTTTCGGTTTTGTATGTTTGCGTATTTTAACGAAACGAGTTATAGACCTCGAAACATTAGACAAAATTGAGGGCGCTTTTGATGTGAAATATGGAATTATTTTTCAACATTTCATTTTATACTGAATTATCATAATTATTAATGAAAGAATCATCGAAATAGGTGCATCCATTGTCCTGTAATTAATTTTTAAAATAATTTTCTTAAATATCACAGGGTGAGAAAACAATGAAATACATAAAAATCACTTACCCAGTGACATTTAATTACTTTAAATTATGGAAAAGAATAATAGATATTTATTTACTTCGACTTAGCCAAAATAAATGCGTTAAATAGTTCATAAATAATATTTTTTTAAATATTTTAAATATAACCCCTTAAATTTTTTACACGATAATATATAGGAGATGATGCATTTTTGGCAAATTTTGCCTACACTGCTTCACTTTGATCAGCAATATCTCGGGAACCGAATGTCCGATTGTGATCGAATAAAAAGCATCTACACAATTTAGCCATTGCATTATCTCCTTTTCTTAATTAGAACAATTCTTTTTTTTATCATTTTCAGACCCCATACCCCCCTTAATTTTGTAAATTAAGTACTGAGCGTAATATTGAGTGGGAAAAGGTCGTAACTACATATTTTGATATGTTTTTTAAGGTTTTTTTGTACCGAAGTTAGCATAAATTTGGTTAAAAGGAAATTGTTTTTTTTTTTCACAAAATATATTTAAAAAGAAAAAAATAAAAAACTTAAAAATCTTTTTTAAAAAAACCCTAGCTTAGAAAGAATCAAATGTCGTCGGTTCTACCACTAATTACCAGTGTCAGTGCACCAAAGCTATCTAACGTTACGACTTTGTTGCGCTCAACAGAAATTCAATTTTGAGCGCAACAAAGTCGTTCTACACCTAAATAGGCCTATTTAGCTTAATAACTCTGCAATAAATTGAGACTGTCACCTGAAATGTATGTAAAATTAGGCGTAATGAACTACTTTTTATATTATATATAAATAACTCAATTTCGCCAAAAATGTCAGTTACGACTTTGTTGCACTCACATGACGATTTGTAGTTTTTCTTATTTAGGGTAAAACATGTGTATGCTTACTTTGGCACTCATCATTCCAAAATTAATACCAATTTTGCTTGCATGAATGGCAAAAATGGACGAAGATCTCTTGAGTTTGGAAATTGCTTACAAATAACGTTATAAATAAGCTCTCAGTTATGACGTCACTTGATATGTTTGTACTTTATTTGAAGAAAGGACATATATCTACACATTGATACAAAAAAAAATGTTTGTTCCTTAATTACGAACAAAATCAGGGGGTGGTAACCACCCCCGGTCGCGAATGTAGCGGAAAAAACCTTGGTTGTACGAGGGTTAAAAGCCAACTTTCCGACCTATATTGAATTTTTAATTTTTAAAAGAATAACACGCTATCAAGGGGACTCCCCATAGAGGGTTTCCCAAGACGTACCGTGGCTATTGTTATGCACTAATTAAGACGTTAGGGTGAAATTTGGTTTCCCCCAACGTTTCCCCCTAACCCACAGTATTACAGTTTATTCCGTTTTGGATAATCAAAGATATGAATATTAATTTATGCAAATTTAGGGTAATCATCTAGAATAACAAGGGATACGAATATTAATTTAAATAATAACAAGAGCTCATTATAGCCTAATGAATAATTAAATTTCCCCCTTAATCATCATTCCAAGTAATTATTATTATTGCTATTATAATATATATATATATATATATATATATATATATATATATATATATATATATATATATATATATATATATATATATATTCTTATTTCATCATGGGTCATTCAATACAGCCTAGTACAAATATATGTTATCACATGTAGCATATACGAAGCAGACGAAAATTCTGAATTCCGAAAGGTTGACCACCATTACGGTCAATTGGGTAACGATTTCGTAACGCAAAATATTTGTTAAATTGGTTCTCTTTTGCTCATGTGACATTATGTGGTCAATTTTCAGGAAAGCGTCGTCGTCGTCGTCGTCGTCATGATCATCATGATCATTATGATCATGATCATCATCGTCATTGTAATAATCATCATCATAGTTGTCATCGTCGTCGTCGTCATCATCATCATTATCACCATCGTCGTCAAATACTAAGAGAGTGATATAATTAAGGGGGATATTTACCCTCGTCCATGCAAGGGTCTTCTACTTCATTCACGATCGGGGGGGGGGGGGAAGAGTTACCACCCCCCAGAGATTTTTCGTAATTAAGGGACAAACATTATGTTTTTCACGATAATATATAGGAGATGATGCATTTTGGCAAATTTTGCCCCCTACACAGCTTCACTTTGATCAGCAATATCTCGGGAAACGAATGTCGATTTATGATCGAATAGAAAAAGGCATCTACACAATTTAGCCATGGCATTCTCTTATTTCTTAATTAGAACAATTTATTTTTTTTTTTTTTTTTTTAACTTTTTCAATATTTTCCCCCTTAATTTTGTAAATTAAGTACTGAGAGGTATAAGATTGAGGTGGGAAAAGGTCCGTAACTAAACCATAATTTTGATATGTTTTTTCAGGTTTGTTTGTACCGAAGTTAGCAGAAATTTGTCGTTTTTTTTAAACGGAAATTGTTTTTTTTTTTCACAAAATATCATTTAAAAGATTTTTTATTCTACACCTTTTGAAAACCCCATAGCTTTAGAAGAAATAAAAGTAGTGTCTCCCCACTTAGATTCCCGTGTCGTGCACCAAAGTCGTATCTAACAGTTACGACTTTGTTGCGCTCAACAGGAATTCAATTTGAGTCGCAGACAAAGTCGGTCTACACCTAAATAGGCCTATTTAGTTAATAACGCGCAATAATTGAGAATGTCACCTGAAATGTATGTAAAATTAGGCGTAATGAACTACTCTTTTATAATTTTATATATAAATAAATCAATTTCGCCCAAAAAATGTCAGTTACGACTTGCACTCACATGACGATTGTCGTTTTCTTATTTAGGGAAAACATGTGGATGCTTACTTGGGCATCATCATTCCAAAATTAATACAATTTGCTGCAGAATGGCAAAAATGGACGAAGATCTCTTGAGTTTGGAAATTGCTTAAAAATAAACGTTATCAATAAGCTTCTCAGTTATGACGTCACTTGATATGTTTGTACTTTATTTCAAAGTACTGAACAGAAGGACATATATCTAACATTGATACAAAAAAAAATGTTTGTTCCTAATACGAACAAAATCAGGGGGTGGTAACACCCCCGCGTCGCGAATTGTAGCGGAAAAAATCCCATGGGTTGTACGAGGGTTTGTAAAGCCAACTTCAAAATACCCTTATTATTGAATTTTTAATTTTTAAAAGATAACACGTACAAGGGACTACCAATTTAGAGGGTTTCCCAAGACGTACCGTGGCTATTGTTTTAGGCACTAATTCAGACGTTCGGGGGAAAGTTGGTTTGCCCAACGTTTCCCCTAACCACAGTATTACAGTTTTATCCGTTTGGATAATCAAGATATGAATATTAATTTATGCAAAGTTAGGGGATCATCTAGAATAACAAGGGATACGATGATTAATTTAAATAATAACAGAGCTTCATTATAGCCTAATGAATAATTAAATTTCCCTCTAACATCATTCCAAGTATTATTATTAGTTGCTAATGATAATTATATATAAATATATTCATATAATATATATATATATATATATATTATATATATAGAGATAAATAGAGATATAATATTTATATATATATATATATAAATATATATATATGTAGATTATATCTATATATAACTATATATATATATATATCTATATGAGATATATATTCTTATTTCATCATGGGTCATTCAATACAGCTAGTACAAAATATTGATCACATGTAGAAATTTTACGAAGCAAGACGAAAATCTGAATTCCAAAGGTTGACAAACATTACGGTCAATTGGGTAACGATTTCGTAACGCAAAAACATATTGTAATGGTTCTCTTTTGCTATGTGACATTATGGTCAATTTTCAGGAAAGCGTAGTCGTCGTAGTCGTCGTCATGATCATGATCATTATGATCATGAATCATCGTCATATGTAATAATCATCATCATAGTTGTCATCGTCGTCGTCGTCATCATCATCATTATCACCATCGTCGTCAAATACTAAGAGAGTGATATAATTAAGGGGGATATTTACCCTCGTCCATGCAAGGGTCTTCTACTTCATTCACGATCGGGGGGGGGGGGGAAGAGTTAACACCCCAGAGATTTTTCGTAATTTAAGGGACAAAAAAAACATTATGTTTTGTATCAGTGTATGGCTACATATGTCTGTCTTCAAAGGAAGTACAAACATAAATATCCGTTTTAACAATATGTCACAGGACGTCATAACAATATATAATAGTTGTCGTATCTGAAAAAAACATCTCAACGTCCAAGGGGGTTTTCGCCATTCATGAAAGCAACATTTAGTATGATGGAATAACTGATTAGAGATTAAAGTCGGAAAAGTTTACTTTATTTAAGAACGGCACGATTAAGAAAAAGGCCGGCCAGATATGTTCCCCAGATACGTTAATAAGTGTTAACGTTAGGCATTATACTAAAAATCGCGTATTTTTTAAAGATTGCCATAACCCCCCTTGTTCCGGGTTCTGAGAATATTAAAGTTTACGATTTCAATGATTAGAAGTCCTAATTGTTATATTTGGTCATTTTGGAGACCCAAATTTGTGAACACTTTATCGGAGGAATGGACTTTTGCTTACAGGAGCATCATAAGTAACATAGGTACCTTTTTTTTGGCATTTACACAGTTAAGTTTAAGCAACCACCACGTACCTTCCGCTTTGACGGGGAACCCTGACCCCCGCACCGCTCCCAGGCGGTACCTTCAATTTTCTTCGTTAAAATGATCGCAAAGGATAGACTACCTAAGGCTTTTTAGCTCATATTCGTTTGCGTTTTTGTGGCGAGAGGGGGGAATGTCAGCCCACCGGTAGGAGAGTGTTAAATGCTACCAAAACAGACAATGAGAAAAAAATACACAGACGAAAGAGGAAGTATTAGTGTTGTCCCACAATCCAATCTTCCAATAATTTTTTGCACCTGTCGTTATGAAATTTAATTAACAATTAAGTGCCGGGGTGAGGTTCCATAGTACCCAACATTGTTTTTTTTTTTGCGATTTATCGGTTACGCAATGAAATTTTTCTAGGAGCTTTTTTGCTAATTGTCCAATTTATGAATACGCTCTCCTCGTTTTCGTGCGTGCAAGTCAAAACACGTGGAAGATACGTCGTTAACCAGCTGAAGTTTAATCATCCAGGTTGATCAGGCGTGGTGGGAATTCCTCTTGGGGGAGGACCTTGTAGACCTCACAGTCATCATGATGTGGCTAATGGGTTTGTGGCTCTTCCACAATCGCCGTTATGGTGAAAGTTCTACTCGCTCTTGTGAAGGAAATTCTTTGTACGACCAACGCAAGTTCTGAGTCTGTGAGGTTGACCCAGCTTTCATATCAAGGTCACGGCATTTGGGCTTGATAGATGGGCTGTCCACAAACTGCTTGTTAGGTCAAAGTGAGGGATGACATGGCTCATGACCATCTGTCATTGATCAGGATGATCGATAGGGATACGTGACTGCAGTGTCATGGATGGGTAGCAAAGTGATCCGTGGAATTCTTGATCATCAAGGGTCTGGTGGGGGGGGGGATTAGGCTACAGGTTCATCACATTTTTGGCGCGGCTTGATCGTCTGAAGGTTCTTAAGGTTTGCAGGAGCTCTGCAGACAGAATTGAAGATATTCACCGGCGTCGCCCAAAAGGCAACCAATAACAATCTCATTGCATTAATCAGAACGACATCATCTTGTGTGACTGTTCACCTGACTCCATACTGGGCAGCGTCTTCAGAAGTGGAATATGCTAAGGCAACGTTGATGTATGTAAGGTGTCAAAAGATGAACCCCATCCAGTTCCTGCGAGACTTCTGAGGAGGTTGACTGATACGAGACGCGTCTTGCAGCGACTGCCTTGGTGTGTTGATTGAAAGTACGGGCTGCGGTCATGTGACGCACGGTATTCGTGTGGATCATGTGACAGTTTTTCCCATCTAGAGGCTGTAAGTTCTCTTTTGCGCATCGATTTGCAAGGTGGGAAACAGAGCTGACGGTCTTGGGTTGATGAGTTTCCAGTGCCATCGGTGGAAGAATTGGCTTACAGTGATTATGTCTTTCTGCAACACTGTTTCTAGGGACTCAAAGGAATCAGCAGCTACTTCAAGTGCCATGTCGTCTGCGTAGGAGTACTGCGAGCAATCTCCCTTCCGCATATCTTCTGAGACGTAGATGTTTAAGAGAATGGGGTGCCAGGACAGAAACCTTGTGGGAAACCATTCCGAAGTTTGCGCTTTTACTGCGTGTCCATTTGATTTCTCCAGGACGAAAAAGATCTGTCTTGGTGAGCAGCATAATGAATTTGACAAGCTGACATCAGGAAAAGATTTGAGTAGTTAGCGGTAGAGACCTCGATGCCAGGATGTTTCATACGCAGCGTTCGGTTATGAAGATCTTGCTCCAAACTTCTGCTTCTTCTGGTAGGCTGTCTCGATGTCAATAAAGAGTCTTCTATCTGAATCAGTTGTGATTACCTCTCTCGAAATCAGCTTTGGTGCGGGGTTAAATTTGCCTCGACCGTATCATGATCATGCGAGTATCAGTCGATCAGCAGTTATAGATGTGAGATAGTTGCGAGATGGGTTCACGTATCTGGGCTCATTGCTGGTTATGGGCTTCAGGGTTGCAATGCCCTTTGAAGTATTCCATCTTGAGGGGATAACTGGTGATCCTAAGCAAGTAGAAAGGAAGAGTTGGGCCATCGCACGCTTCAGGGGCCATATTCTTCAAGAATTCTGTTATGGATGTTGTCATTGCCAGGAAGCTTTCCCATCTGAGGACTTTAATTGCTTCGGTGATCTCATCGTAGGTGAATGGTTACACATGAGGCTTGACGGTGGAGAGGTTTGTAGATAGAAGCGTTTAATCTCTGCATTAACAGCGCGAGAGTGGGCTTTCGCCTGTGGAGTGTGGTATTGCACTTTCCATTGTTGACATATGAAGCCGATGGAGTTGCAGAGACAGACATCTGCTAAGCTGGACAGCTAAGCCGGTGAGATTGTTGATGGTGGTCCAGGCCTTGCGGCGCTGCGTGGGTAAGTTGATATTGGATATCTCCTCTCCATTGGTGCGTCGCTTTGGCAGCAGATCCGTAGCTGTTGAACTTTGCTATTATCAGTATCGCAGTTGGTTTATTACCATTAAAACTTGGTAAACGTCGTCGCATTTCCTGTGTTTCCCAACAGGGGGTGTAGGGATACCTTCTGCCTAATGGAATGGAATGTTTAGCTGTTTGGTGGAGCATGGAGCAGATGTCAGAATCTGCCTCGTTGATGGTAGATTGAAGCCAGGTCTGGCAGAGTGGATGACAGTTTCGGGGTGAGTGTTTGAACTTGGACCAGTTGGCTTTCCTGAAAAAAGTTCCATATCTTTCTGTAGAGGCTGGAGATCGTGGCCTTAATGTCACTGGTGACCAGGATAGGGCAATGACATGATCTAGGGAATCTAGGGAGGACCGTTATGGAGCAGCGGGATAGGGGTGTCGCTGGTTGACTGTTGAAAGGTCGGGACAGGTACATGTCCCTGAATGCTTGAATAGAAAGGTAGGTGGATCCTTTACTATCAAACAGCAGTGGAGGTATGGGCTTCAATTCATTCAAGAGCCGCTTTGCCATTCGGTCAATGTGGGAGTATCCCCATGCTTTGGAATTCTAAAAGTTGAGATCTCCGCAGACGAAGGAGCTCGGAACTAATGGAAGGGATGGAAAGGTCTGCATCAGCTGGTGGTGCCTTATAGATGTTGGTGAAGTGGTTTCCCATTGCTTCAAATGTTATCCACTGGATCGCGAATTCATTGACGATTGCAGGGTTGATCTCGATTCCTGCTTCACATAGAAAGCAATCCCTGCTTGTTGTGCGGAATATGAAGCAACTAAGGTCAAAACTCGTTGCAGCTTCTCTTCAGACTCGCAGTGAGTTTCTGGGAGGAGGATGAGATTCACTCCGTTCTCCCTGGTGAGCTGTAAGATGATGTCACGATTAGCATGGGTAAGACCCCCACGTCAGCTGCAGGATACAGACTTTGGTGGCTTGCCATAAGGAAAGTTCTCTGTGAGTAGCTCAGCCGCCTAGAATTGAAGGTGGGTTCAAGAGGTCACGTGGTGTTTTAAAAACACGAGGTTTGACTTAAGTTGTGAATCAGTTAGCTTATCTGATACAAAAAGAGAATACTTAGGTTGGGTCCCTAGGAATCCCCCCCCCCCCTTGGGCACTAACGAAAGTGAAAAAAATCAAGATATTTTACTAATTAAAAAAAATTAAATCTTGGGATTTATTTGCTTAGATATATACCTTAGGAGGCAATTAATAATTAATAATACTTAAATCAAATAACCTTGTATATGAAAAAAAAATAGCATCAATTTTAATTTTGTCATGACCGTGCTCTTAACTGTGTAAGTCTATGGGAAAGACCAAGGTGAATTTTAAGTTTCTGAGAAAAATATAAGATGGTATAAATTTTGCTATATTTTGCAATGATTGTTTTAATTGGTTATTCTAGAGTAGATACAGGCTGTCCCAAAAAAATGTTAACACTCGTAACGACGGCGTTTTGATAAAAAGAAAAGTACGCATGGGTCTTTGTTTGATATCCCCTTAAAGCTAATAAAACAGGCTTTAATATGCCATTTATTTCATTCCAATCCAATACGTAAAACAAAAGATATGCTTCATCAATTATGAGAGGGCAAAGCAACTTGGTCCGATTTTTGCCTTAGAACACTTGGAATGCCTGATGCAACATGAATACACTTGGCTTCATAGCACATCTTCTTCCATCTTAAAAAGAAACAAATAAATTTTGCAGTGTTTTTCTATTAAAGAAAGACTTCGAGATTTCTGTCACCGTGTTTTACCAAATGTACATTGTTGGATCTACCACAACTGCTCTTCTAACAAGAGAAATTTGGGCTCTGAGTTTTTTGAAATTCCTGGTCCGTGGATCGGTATGGCCGCAACTGGTGTATATTTTTCCAATTTCTGCCGATTCAGTAGTCAAGTTTAGGCTCATTATCAGAAGTTTCTCTGTCTTTTTGTTCTTCGTGTTTTGTGGTTTTATGTCTATAAAATCATGATTTAATGGGAAAAGCGACGGGAATCTAATCAGGGAAGCGTATGATATTGTGTGTAATTTGGTTTGGTTAAAATTGGGTAGTTTTGAGCGATTGATAGACTAACTTGCTATGAAAGTAAAATGATGAGTACTATTTGAAAAATACAAAGTATAAGATGAGTCATAAAGCCAAAATTCTCAACTTTATGACAATAATGAAGTTCAACAGGGATTGTAATATCTTCAATACGTTCATTGGCCAATCAGTAAACACAATCAATTAACCAAATGAGTAGTTAAATGGGTAATCATGTTTCACACAATCCTTAAACATGTTACTATCGCACAATGACCCATCGAATTTGTACTCTCGTTTTTGACGAAGCATGTTTTTTGTCTACATATCGCATTGAAATGAAATAACGGCAAATTAAAGCTTTATTTAGTTAGCTTTCAAAACAAACCCAAACAAAGGCACCATGCGTTAACTTTTTTTGTACAAAATGTCTGCTGTCCGAGTGTTAACATTTTTTTGGGAAGTCTGTATAATGAATTATTTTGGTTCAAAACCTATATGAAGTGCTGAGGTGGAAATGTGCGAACCACTTTTTTTGTTCAAGAGTGACATGTCAATTGACATCGGTCATAGGTAAAAGTTTGCGATTTCATTTTTATTGTGTGTATGTCGGTCTACGTGAACCCCATTTACTTGTGTTGTGGCATGATCAAACTCCCCTGGGAAAGTGGTTTATCTGGGTTGGGTCCCTAGGAACCCCCCCCCCCTTGGCACTAACGGGGGTTTTTTTTTAGCTTGGGAATTAAGTGTTAACAGAATTCATCCTTATCTTGCAATTAAGACTTTTTGTCACTATAAATTATGTGACAAACCCGTCAAAAAATTGTATAGAATGGCATGTTTAAGTTGGAAGAACCTAACTCATCTTACAAAGACGTAATCAAATTTGATACGTACCTACAACATTCATCTTCACACGATGGATCACATGTCCTAGTACCGTGGATGTTTATGTTGCAATCTCCTTACAGTAATCATAGCCACTCTGGTTCAGGAATTTCGAACGGAATTGCTGTTTTGAAATTAAGGTACTCATTAAGGTCAGAATATAAAAACGAGAAAGAGTTCATTATCAACCGCGTAAGTCCGCTCATCTCATAGTTCAATGGAAAATGTATAGTGGTTAACGAAAACAATTTTTAGAATCTATAGATAGCTTTTTTTCCAAAAGTGGAAAATTTCCAAAGAATAGTGTTTCAAACTATATTATATACGGTAAAAAAATGAGTCTTCTTCTTCTTTGCGTATCAACAAGTAATTGGTAATGGCTGGTGGTTGTTGTTTTTTTTGGGAGGTTTTATTCAATGAGTAAGCTGAACTGGGGCCGCGTGTATCCATTATACGGGACCTCCTAACATGCCCGCGTTTTTTAGCGAGGGCAAGATTGGGAAAACAGTCATGGGTTTGCATCCTACTCTTATTCCGACACTGACTGCGATGTACATGTACAGTTAGACTCTGTCACGGGACCGAGGGCTTAACGTCCTAGGAAGGACGGGATGCTTAATGATTCCATGCCATTTCCAAGTTAACCATTGGGAGAGCGGTATTCTGTATTTAATCAATAGCTCGTATATACCGATTAAATCCAGATTTGAGCACCCGAATAAATCCTAGAAAGTGACCCCGCCGGGATTCGAACCCTGAGATTTTTGGTAATTTGCGCCACAGGCAAGCAATCTAACCACTAGGCCACGCCTCCCACAAACTAGTGAGCTTATAAAAAGTATTGAGTAAAAAGAAGCAAGCCTTTGGTTGAGGGAAATATTAGTAAAGTTGGATAAACCTTGCGCAGAGTTGAACATATTTTACTAGCAGCGCCTTTTTTCAAAAACATTGAGTTAAATATGTAGAGTGATAGTTTTATTCAAAAATCTCTTAAGGGGCGGATTTAATGAAATGGGCGGCCGGAAGCAAAGGTGAGAGGGTGTGGGGAGGGCGCCCTGTAAGAGCTATGACCTGAGACCCATCCTCATGTAAAGGATCCGTATAGATGATGTGAAATTTGTTTATGTTTATGGCGCGCTCTGTTGGTGTAAGAGAAACTGGCAGGCAAAAGCCGGCAAAAGCACCTATACTTTGATGGGGAAATTTTGTTTTTTTTTGCTGTAACTTTTGTTTCGAATTAAATAATACAACTTTCTTATCAAGCATAATAAGCTAATGCTACAGCTGCATTTTGTGACCAATTTAGATAAGGAAAGATTCTGCAAGTAATTTATAAACAGATTTTATGGTCTGTCACAGAAACTACTGTAATATTTGACTTGCCCAGAAAACACAGAGGGCGTCATGGATGTCAACAAGTGACGTCATAGGTCAAATCATACGCTCCATTGAAGAACTTAAACTTTTGCACATTGAGAAACTTCACCATAGATTCCATGTAAAGAAAACTGTTGATTTAGTTCGTTAGTTTCTTAATAACGAGAAACAATATGAAAAATCAAAATGGTTCACAATAACAAAGCTTAGAAGTACGGATAATTATCAGTAAAAAAGTAAAAAATTAAAATACGGATGAAACGTAACTACGTGCTCGTCAGTAAGACTCAAAAAGTTTGTATAATTTTTAGGGAAATTTTGATAAATTCGCTTCATGAGTATAGACATATGTGTGTGTTTGGTGAGGACTCAAAAAGGTCAAAGGTGGATTGAAATCTTGATTGAGCGCAAAATGCATTTCGATTGTAAGCCTCATTGCATCCAGACGGATGACGGAGGATAGATATTCGTTCATTACAAAATCCTCGAGGGCTAAAACACACCGACAAGAAATACTATGGTTCTATGGAGCTCAAAAAAACCCTTTTTTCATTTCCCCATGTTAATTTTTTTTTTTCCCAAATCACTCTAATAACATTAAAGCTACTAAATTAATCTGTGGGACATGTTGCTTGAGCTTCATGTTCACTTACTAGTTTCAGGATACCGTGACAAAGGCTCAAAAGAGAATCACCTCCTAATATTTCAACCAGAGAGCATATCGTGAAGATGTAGATGTCTCAGCCAGTGGTTCAATGCGTATGAATGAGCAGTAACAGCGTAAGGAAAATAAAGCCATTCAGTCTTATACGCTTTAACTCCGGGAAAAAATCTGTATTTTATTAAATAAAAGACAAATTAATTAAGGATAAACGGTAAATTTTAAGTTTAATAGTTTTACATTAATAGCGAGCTGAGTTCTTAGCGAATAAAATAAAGATATGTAACACTAAGTGCCAAGGGCGGGGGGTTACAGAGTACCCACAATTTGTTTTTTTTTGCGATTTCTCGGTTACGCAATCCAAATTTTTCAAGAATGTTTGCACTATTGTCTGATTATGAATACGCTTCTCCTGATAAAAAAAAAAATTAAATCCGCCAACCCGTTCTTTATTAATTAGAATAATTATGTTGGGTCCCTAGGAACCCCCCCCCCCTTGGGCACTAACGGAAATGAAAAAATCAAGATATTTTACTAATTAAAAAAATTTAATTAAAAAAAAAATAAAAAAGTAATTAAATCTTGGGATTTATTTGCTTAGATATATACCTTAGGAGGTAATTAATTAATAATAATGATACTTAAATCAAATAACCTTTTATAAAAAAATTAAAAAAATTAAAAAAATTTTTCATTTTGTCATTGCCGTGCTCTTAACTGTGTAAGTCTATGGGAAAAAATAAGGCGATTTGGAAGAGTTTCTGAGAAAAAAATACAAAATGGTATAAATTTGGCTATATTTTGCAATGATTATTTTAATTGGTTATTCTAGAGTAGATATAATGAATTATTTTGGTTCAAAACCTTATATTGGAGTTGCTGAGGATGGAATTGTGCGAACCACTCTTTTCGAAGAGTGACAATTTCAATTGGCATAGGTCATAGGTCAAAGGTCGGATTGTCATTTTTATTGCGGGTATGTGGTTCTTACGTGACCACCATTTATTCCGGGTTAGGTACCTTGGGCACTAACGGAAGTTTTTTTAGTTGGGCATTAAGTGTTAAGTAAGTATTCTCAGTATTTTTTTTTTTTAAATCCTACATTATATTGTTTTTCCACTTCTGACCTTTGACGCAATTGGAAATATATCGGTCGAGTATCTAATGACTCATCATAACTGTGACTTGAAAAAAGCATTTATATCTAGAATTATAGCTATAGATGTTAGATTATAGTATATGTATGTTGACGTGATCAAGCAAATGAGTCTGAAGTCGGTCAGATTCAATTTTTACTTTTCCATTTAACTGCATTTAACTACATTTTGCTGAACCCCCATTGAAATTGACCAATTAATTCCAAAGATATAATCAGTTGAAGAGTGGCAAAATCAATAGGAAACAAAAGACAAAATGGATCTCAAAAGCAAAATCCCTTAGCAAGGACGAACTTCGCAAACCCAAGTACACTAAAAACGACAAACAAATCATCACATTCGTACACACACACAACCCAAACAACAAACAAATATGCCCTATCATAAACAACTCATTAGAAATTCTCAAAGGAAGTAACAGACTCCAAAATATTCTCAACAAAACCAAAATCATCATGAGCAAACGACAAGCACCCAATCTTAAAAAAAACTTCTCACAAAAGCAAAAATAAACAACACAAATTCCAAACCAACAGTCACCAAATGCAATAACAAGAAATGTGGTATATGCCCATTCATACGTGAAGGTAGCCAGCTCAAATTCAAGAATCAAACCAAACCCTTCACCATCAAACAAAACATGTCTTGCACATCCAGAAACGTCATCTACGTTATTTCTTGCAGTGGCTGTAATGAACAATACATAGGTCAAACAAATGAACTTCGCAAACGCGTTACGGTTCATAAACAACAAATCAGAGATAAAGACCTAAGAAAACTTCACATCAGCAAACACATCCACTCATGCGCTAAACAAAAAGACCCACAATTCACCATACTCCCTTTCTACAAAATGAACTCCATCAACACAACTGAGAGACTAATGAAAGAAGCATACTTCATTAACAAATACAAACCATCACTAAACAAATCACCCTAACATAACATGGACAAAACACTCACACAACAGCACTTAACATCAATACCTCTACCCGACCGCAAGCTCAACACATACTTTACACAACACACACACACACACACACACACACACACACACACACACACACACACACACACACACGCACGGACACACCCACGGACATATACATATCCATCCAGACATTGGCATTTCATCCTGATTTTGCTGCGCAATCCGTCCAAACATACACACATCCAACCAGACATTACCATTTCATAAACCGGATTTTGCTGCGCAATCTGTCCAATAAAACAGGCGAGGTTTCCTTTGAGGGCCTGCTACTGGTATCCTGGTAACCAGTACTACTACCTGTCCCAGGTCCGAGTTGTCGGCGGCTAAACCGTCACCCCCATTGGGTTTCTAAGGAAATTTGATGAAGAAGGTAGCTGGCTACACACCTGATAGAATGAAGAGAAGATCTGACATGGAGATGCTATATGCCGGCCATCCAGCACATGGTGGTCGTGGTTGCCCAAAGGCTAGGCCCACAATCGAAAACTGTGGATTGGCGCCAGGAAGGGCATCCGGTCAATTATATTTTGCTCCAGTAAAACCTCACACAGCAGTATTGCTGAGAGTGAGATGAATCCGGCCACCCCCATTTAGCGGGGACAAAACCGGATTTAAAACTTTTGGTTTCACTAACTAAAAACGCGAGGCTAGCGCCTTACCTTTGGATCCCCCTTGTCATCAGTGAGTAAGCAAAGCGCGTGCTAAAATAGCCGTCCGAGCCAAATCCCAAGTACATAGTCTCCCCAAGATGATATGAAGATCCCTGTGAGGGTCATGGGGGAAAGAAGGTCCACTTGGTACCATGGAACCCTCTTCCTGAGACCATAGTGTCTGCATGATCCATCCTGCCAATATTGGGAAGGGATGATGATCCCTCAGACAGTGTTATTTGTTCATTTCGAAAGTTGACTATTTCAATTCCAGTTTATTATTGCACGCTGTTAACAAAATGGATGAATTATTGGCTGTTACTTAACAAGTTCGGGTTTTCCTTAGACGACATGTCGGTCATGACAACACCTGTATAGAAACAATTGGCCATTCGACTATTTGAAGTAAGTAATCTGGATACTTGAATATTTTTTACTTTCTTATAAATAAATAAATAAATAAATTAAATAAAATAAACGCGACAATAAATACGCTTAGATATCTGATGATAGCGCTTTATAAGGTGACAATTATTGGTTATTATTATTAACTATCCGTACTGGCAGCACTGCCATTGCCACCAAGATCAATAAATCACCATATTCATGCGGCACTCTTGTTTGTATGACTTTTTTATGCGATAACCTTGATTGTTCTCTTTATCGTCGGTTAAACAAATAGTGTAACTATTTTTGTTACTCACTTCCATTGGACGTTTTTAGAATAAAATGCATTTTAATGTTGCATATGAACATCTCGTCTCGTATCTACAAAATGCCTGAATACATAAGTACTCCGCGTAATTGTCCCCAGCATATACATGTACAGTGTGAGTCATAAAAACTCTACATTCAGGAAAGAGTTTTTTCTTCAAAGGTTAAACGTATTTTTGCTGGAATGTTTGCTTTGGTTGTGTAAAGAGATAAACAGGCTATCAGAATATTTTTATTTGGTGTCCTTTCGGACTTTGGGTTTGTCAATTTTGCGGAGAGACCTAAGAATTCCGTTTGCCGATTTAAAAAGCCATATAATCAATGGCCGTAGAGACTGACAACCGACGTATCCAGCTTGTAGACCATAACGCATTATAGCAAAGACAATTCACACATGCAATTTCAGATGGTATCGATTTTTTCTTTCTTTTCTCGCAAAAATATATCAGTTTTTAAAAACGGTCTATTGTGTAACATAATTATAATTAAAATATCTTCAAAAAATTAAATTACCAATTGTTCAAGTCATAAAGAGTCTGTATTGAAGTCACTCCATATCAATGTCTCATTTCATGAGCATAATTGAAACTGCTCAGAGATTTTTGTTTTACCTCTCTAAGGCGAGATTTCCCGTTTCAGGAGTAAATTATTGGCCTCGGAGGACAGCCTCCGACTGAACACGCCGCAAGCAAAAATATCTTGGCGCCGGGCCCACTCGCATATTCACATTTAATAAACAAACCTCACACTGAACATATAAGTCGCCCAAGAGAAATATTTAGAGCCAATTAGCAGTATTGATCGTCAATATCACCTTTTGTTGGGATCACAGTTTTAT
>JAMKCH010048097.1:0-21045 GCA_023653785.1 Ophioderma brevispina
ATGACTCTAACTCTGTAAAGTTAAATGCTAGCACTCTTTTCAACCCGATGTAAGGCAAAACACTTATGAACCTAACTTGAAAGAGGGCATTATACTGATTTGGCCATTCAACCCCAATATCTTTCAATTAAGCCAACAAGCTTTCTATCCATTTTTATGACACCTTTGGATGAAGTAATTTAACCATTTTTGGACAATTTTGGACCGTATTTTGGTCTTTTGATCCAAAAATATGAAAACTAGAATGAACAAGCACTAAAGCTACCTACTGACGTTTCCTTGAGATGTAACGGCAAATGTGGTCCTTGAATTTTTGTGAAACGTAGTATTGGGACTGAGGTAACCATTTTTTGACAATTTTGACCTTTTTTGGCCAATTTACCCCAAAATCTATAAATCGGAATGGCTTCCCTTTTTATCCACGTAAATATGACTCCTTTGAAGGTAATCGATTATTTTAATGAATGAATTCTTTCGACTGATTACCTATTTTTGGACATTTTGGCCTTTTTTGGCCTTTTGACCCCAAAATTTAAAAATTGAAAAGCTTCCATTTTATCCGCTTAAATATGACTCCTTTGACGGTGTGATGGATATGTTCTGATCGAGTATTTTAAGAAAGGAATGTAATTTCGACTATTTACCTATTTTGGGAAATATTTTTTTTTAATTTTTTAGGTTTTTTCTTTTTTTAAATTTGTAAAATTGAATGGGCTTCTATTAATATTCACTTAAATAAGACCTCCATTTTAAGTGAGAAATGGAAAAAAAAAACCTGTTTTGATAGATTATTTGAGACAGTAATGCATTTCGACTGTATTTCCCTATTTTTTGACATTTTTAACCTGTTTTGGGGCATTTTTTTACCCTAAAAAGAAAAACTTGGACCAGTGTAACAAACAACCGCCGTCAAAACTCATATTTTGGTCCTTTGGCCGCCGGCCGTCTACATGTATATATAAAGACTGCTGCAATCAACGGGTCGGATTAAATACCATAACATCTTGGCCCCTGATGCTTTGATCACAAGTGTCTTGATTCACTGCTTCTCCTGGGAACTTGATGGTAGACTCTTCCACGGGTTTCTGATGTTTTGTGAGTAATATAGTCATTGAATCATATTAGACCGTCAGCCGCGCGGATCTAGGGGGGCGGAGGGGCGCGGCCCCCCGGTTAATTCTGAATCTTGGCAAAATCATCCCATTTTGACAATTTCAGCCTTTCAACCCCCCGTAATTTTGACTTTGTCAAATCCTGGATCCGCCCCTGGTCCCCGAGAGGTTTGATCAATCGAACAGGACCTAATATCTTAACACGGGAAAATGATATGAGAGAAAAATATAACTTTTTTGCAAATATGAATGTCTGTGTTGCCTGAGACCCGCTGCTGTGTGTGGCCTTGGGAGGGTAAAGTTACTATTGGGGCAATGTTTAAACTGCTCTAAATCTAATGACATAATAGCTCAAATTATCTTAGGTAACCGAGTAAAAAAGTCAAATGGGTCACATTCGTGTGGTGCTTCCTTTCCAAGTATTTGGAAAAATAGGCCAAAGGTATTTGTGTATTCAAGAAAGGCAACGTTTGTAAACAAGATCTTCTTGTAAAAATATCAAAAAATTTTAATATTAATTTGTAACTGTTGCAAAATATTATTTTACTCCTTTCATTTTTACATAGGGTTGGTTCTCTTTACTAGGGAGGGGTGTAATGTCCCCATCCCCATAGAGTCCTACAGGGAATTTTTAAAAAAAAAAAAGCCCCTTCCTTATAACAGGAAGATGATGCCGAAAGTGCAAAAGCTTTTCATATTTAGAATAGGTATCATTAACATTTTTTATAAAAAAAATTACAAGCATTTAGTATTACAAACGTTGACCTTTCTTGAATAACAAATGACCTTGAGCCTATTTTTCCCATAGATCTGGAAGGTGGCTCCACACGGTGTGACCCCTTGACTTTTTACCCTGGTTACCTAAGGAATATTTGAGCATATTACATTAAATTTAGAGCAGTTCAAACATTTGACCGCACATAGTCACTTTGGCCCCTCTCCTGGTGCCCACGCAGCAGCGGGTCTCCGGCAGACATTCATATTTAAAAAGGTTATATTGTTCTCTTGAATTTTTCCCGTGTTCAGATATTGAAATCTCGTTCGTTTGATCCCCCGGTTGTATCAAACTCTTTCTGGGCTGATGTACTATATATGTGATCTAGAGTGTAAGCCCTCCTCACGATTGATTACTTTGGTCCCTTTCTTGCGAATTTGAATGGCTTCACGTATTTTCTGGAGAATGTGGTTTGTGGTGTCCTTTCGCGAATTTTGGCTTGTCCCAGGCTAATATGATTTTCCAGGCAACATGGTCTGCATTGCCGACTTTTTTTTATATGTTCAGCGGTCGATGTCTTTCTTTGTGCCCTATTTGATATTTTTTATTTGTGGCCCTAGTAAATCGTGAGGAGGTTACACTCTACATGTAAATATATGATTCACTACCTTATTCTAACATCAGAAACCTGTGGAAGCGTCTACCATCAAGTTCCCCAGGAGAAGCAGTGAACCAAGTCACGTGTTATCAAGCCAAAGCCAATATGGCGAAAGTTAAAGTAGTGAGTAAGCCGAATATGCCGTTTTTTAGCATTAGAATGATGATTTAGCATTTTTCTGTCGTGCAACGGCAGAAAATCAAAGCGTCAAGTTCAAAAACAATGTTTTATTGTTTTTGTTTGTCCATAAACCTTCGAAACGTTCTCGGTAGGTGGTCCTAAAACTGATCCAGTGCAATTTTAGAGAAATTTGTATACTAAAAATGCTCCTCCTGTCACGTTGAACAACACTACCGTCCTATTCCCGCAAAAAAAAATCAGTGACCAATGGGTAGGTACGCATATACTTCATCAAACATGAGCTAAAGATAATGGGCCCGTATTCTCAAACTATGTTTAACGCTAATCACTGGTTAATCGCAATTTAAACGTCCGCTAAAATAAACGCAATTCTCAAAGCATGGTTGACTTTAAACGCTGTTTAAATTTTAGCCGAACATCGTTAAACATGCCTAAACGTTGTGTTAAACTTAGACTTGGCCCGGGTGTAGTTTAAAGGCTTGTTTTAAACTTCACTTTCATCAAATTGCCTGCTGATATTTCAGCTCTATGTATACTCGTGGTTAGACCAGTTACCTCTTTATTTCTCTTATCTTCTTTTCCAAGTCCTCGGTCATTTTCTTCTGCGTGCATTTCTTTTGCTTCTATTTTTCATGCTCTTTTATTCTGTTATAATATTGATTGATAGGCCTAGTAAGTGCGGCACAACGATATAACCAGTTTTAAATAGGGCCCGGGCTTTTGTCTCCATCATTCAACAATTCTAAAGCTCCTTGCGTAATTCGACTTCTTGAATTTACCCGTGGGCTTCATGCGTTTCATTTACAACTACGGAAGGCCTTGTCTGGCAATCTAAATATTGTTCATGCACACGTAATGATATAGGCGAAGATAATCCACATTCGGTGGATATATTGGGGTTTCCGTAACACAGGTTCATTCGCACGGAATTATGGGTGTTGTTTTGAGCGCATCATCGAGTGAAAATGGCATCCAACCATAAAGTGACGGAAGCGAAAGAGCACATTGCAGAGGCCGAAAAAAGGTACATTTCGGTTCACTTTTAATTGATCACAGTTCACAAAATGATACCCTACGTTATATGAGATTTGAGAGTAGCGCCTTTGCTTTTCAAACAAAATGGCTGAGTATTATTGTAGCTCACTACGACATTGACATTGATAACTGTGAAGTCTGCAGAATCTGAACTCGACATCATTTTTCATTATAATCCAATTCCATGGAAGCTGAACATCACATAAGAGAAAGATTTCAGTCGCTTCCCCAATGCTTGCTCTCAATGGATTTTGTTCAGGGACTGATGTGAATCGTTAGTGATGAAACATGGCTAAATGGACAGTACTGATCACAACTTGCATTTTAAGAGTTTTTCATCTCTACGATTCACATGACTACCTGTACAAACACTTCCTTGGAGCAATGCATTGTGGTAACTACTGATTCTTCTCTTATTCCAACATGATCAGATTTGGGGAAAGGAATTTAGTATTCTGCCACAGGCTACGAAATTCGGCAACGTTAACGAATAAACCGCAATTTTTTTTTTTTTAAAGGCGAATTTTAAAGGGATTAGCACGATAATGCGAGAGAATTGAAAAAATGTGGAAAATTCATTTTTTAAACTTATAAATCAGGGTATCTGTGTATAATTCCATATACTGCTATAATGTGAAACACACCACCAAATAGTGAAAAAATGAGTATTTGAGGATATTTATCATACCGTCTCCCTCAAATAGACTACAGCGATGCTCTCAAATCTGGCACTGAACAGCTGATTGCGTTTTACCACCAGTACAAAATAACCAAAGATCAATATTTGTGTTTGAGTTCAAACTGTATTGTTTATGTTGCACAATATCACGCTGAAATCTGTAATATAAAGCGTGAAGGCTTTTTTGATCGTCAAGTCGTAATTTTGATACGCACGATAGAAATTACAATAAAAAAAAAAAAATCAGATAAAAAGTACTGCCTTGTCTTTATACATGGATTTCAAGCCACCACTTGCAGGTATGTTCCCATATCCAGCCGTACTTAACATTAAAAATGTGAATTTTATGATTTTTTTCGATTTCTCGGAGGAGCAATCGCGTGCTAAGCCTTTGAAGTGTGGCAGAATACTAAATTCATCCCAATTATGACTAGCCCGAGGTTGCTCTGCTTTTCCGCTACAGATAGCCTACTAATCTTCCTCTCCAAGCCAGAGCGCGTTCTTACAAAAACGGGAGCTGTGCCCCACAAGGAAAGAATTTTTGGTTTAGCTTACAGTCCTCATGTGTCCTAGGGACAGGCATATTTTTTTAAAATGATTAAATTCTGTTCAGGATATTGCCAATTGGAAATATACCTTCTTAAAAAATATTTTGACACCGGAATTGTGATTGTACGATATTTCTAAGTTTTCAAATTAAACTAAGGCGAGGTTGTGCAGTATCTCGATGCCGTTACAATCGTATGACTATGAGTGTCCAGGACATAACTCGAATGAGAATACTGTGCCCCACCACACAACATTGTAAAATTGATCTTTGGGTGCCCATAATTTGGTCAATTTATTCAATGCATCATTATCTTCTTCACTTTAAATTTAAGTGAAAATTCCACCTTGATGGGTTAAAAAAGAAATTATAGGAAACTTTTGTCAAATTTTGTCTATTTTTTGGGGCCATTTTAGGCAATTTTTAGCGAAAAAGGCATTGTCTGCATATAAATATTGTTCACGGCACCACGTATGATTATAGGCGAAGATAAGTCACAATTCGGTGGATGATACTTGGGTTTCCGTAACACAGGTTCATTCGCAGGAATTATGGGTTTTGTTTTTGATCGCAATCATCGATTAAATGGCATCCAAAACCAGAAAGTACGGAAGCGAAGGCACATGTTGCAGAGGCGAAAAAGGTACATTTCGGTTCACCCCTTATTGATCAACAGTCAAAATGATACACCTACGGTTAATGAATTTGAGAGTAGCGGACCGCCTTTTGCTTTTAAAAACAACAAAATGGCTGAGTATTATTGTAGCCTCACTACTGCCATTGACATTGATTAAAAACTTGTGAAGTCCCTGCAGAATTCTGAACTCGACATCATTTTTCATGATAAATCCATTCCATGAATCATTGAACTTCCACTAAGAAAGATTTCATTCTTCCCACAAGCATTGCCTTTCAATGGAGGTTTTTGTACATTCTGATGTGAATCGTTAAGTGATGAAACATGGCTAATTGACAGTACTGATCACAAACGTTGCATTTTTAAAGTGTTTTCATCTCTAACGATTCACATGACTACCGTACAAAAACTTCCATTGAACAATGCATTGTGGGAAGCTACTGATATCTTCTCTATTTTCAACATGAGCAGATTATGGGAAAGATTAGTATTCTTCCACAGGCTACGAATCGGCAAACGTTAACGGAATAAACCTATTTATAAAGGTGCCGCATTTTCAAGGGATTAGCAGCGATTACGAGAGAGAATTGGAAAATGTGGAAATTCAATTTTTTAAACTTATAAATCAGGATACGTGTGGTAATAATTCATATAACTACTGCATAATGTTGAAACAAACCACCACATAGTGAAAAAATGAAGTATTTGAGGATATTATCATACCGTGTCTCCCTCAAAGAGACACATCGATGGCATCTCTCAAATTCTCACTGAACAAGCTGATTGCGTTTACCACCATACAAAATAAACCACAAGATCAATAATGTGTGTGTTTGAGGTCAAACTGTATGTTTCATGGTTGGCACAATATCACGCTGAAACTGTGATATACATCGTGAAGGCTTTGTTGATCTCAAGTCGTATATTTTGATACGCACGTATTAGAAATTACAATACAGAATACAAATACTGCCTTTGCTTAATACTTGGTTTCAAGCCAACCACTTGCAGGTTATGTTCGCATAATCCATGCCAGTACTAAACCTATAAAAATGTGATTTTTATGATTTTTTCGATGTTTCGGATGAGGCAAATCGCTGCTCATCCTTTAAGTGTGCGAATACTAAATTCATCTACCCAATTATGAACTAGCCCAGGTGGCTGGGCTTTTTCCGCTACGATAGCCCCTACTACTCTCCTCTCCCTAAGCCAGAGCAGCAGTTCATTAAAAAAAACGAGATCCACTGTGCCACAAAGCCAATTTTGGTTTACTTACAGCTCATAGGGTTTCCCTAGGGACAGGCATGATTTTTTTAAATGATTAAATCTGTTCAAGGATAATTGCCAATGGGAAATATCACTTCTTTTCTAGAAATTAATTTGACAACCGTAATTGGTGAATTGTAAGATATTTCTTCAGTAATCAAATTAAACTAACTAACTCGAGGGTTTGTGCATATCCTCTGATACCGTACACTTGCTATACTTGAGTGTCCATGACTAAACTCGAATGAGAAATCCTGTGGCCCCCACACAAAAAACATTGTAAAAGTGATCTTTTTGGGTGCCCTATTTGGTCAATTATTCAATGATCAGTTCTTCTTCACTGTTTAAATTTGCAGTGAAAATTCCACCAGTATGGGTAAAAAATGAATTATAGGAAAAATTTTTCAATGTGTCTATTTTTGGGCCCATTTTAGGCCATTTTAGCGAAAAGGCATTTTTTTGGCCCAGCGATGGTAGCAAAAAATGGAGCCTCTGATTCAACTTAATTTGGTTTTTCTGATGGTCCAAAGATTGCATTTCGTTCAACCCAAGTATAAGCGTGGTCATTCAAAATTTTTTTTGGCTTTTTGTCATTTTTCTTCCACCCCAAATGGCCTTTTTTTAGTGTTTTTTTTTTGTCAAAAATCTATTTATACTACAGTTATTATTAAACCTAAAAAGTCACCAAAGTACCAATTATATTTTAGATGATTCCCTGGACATTGAACTGTAGTCAAAACCAAACCACAAACAAAAATAGCATATTTTTGTTTTTTAGAACAAATAAATTTTCTGAACCAGCATAAAAATCCAGTTTTAACAGGTGAAAATGGCAACAGTTGTACATAGGAACATAATTTCAAAGTCAAAGTATAAGCGCCCTCTCTCAGATGTGCCTGTCTCTATCTATGCCACAAACAATCTGTGCATATATGACAATTTGATGTCTTAGATCCTCCCTACTGTCGATTTAAAATACAAATGGTTGCACCAGCTCATGCTTACACATTGTGAATGGTTTTGGCCCTAAAAGGGCACAAAGTGGACCGAAAATTTAACAAATAATCGTGCTTGTGCCCATTCTAAAAAAAACCCGACATGCCAGGGGGCTAAGCTGGGGGGCGACCAATACGTTTGAGGCTTTTCGGGGGCTATTTGAGCAACTTCTGCCAAAAAGTAGCCCTTGTAATTGCATTTACCATAGGCCAAAATTTCCACCTGGGGCTATTTTGTGAAAACTGCGGGCTAATCGCCCTTAACCCTTGTTTATTTTGTGCCCTGGGGCGACCGCTATTATCCTACGCGGCCCGAGAAGGAATTAAGAGGCCACGAAAAACGTGGTACCGGTCGAAAATGCTTTTCGTTGGATCTGTGCCGTCAACAACTAGTTTTGGTCGCGCAAATGACTCTCAATGGCTCTCATTGCATCTGGGCCGTCTTACCGAAAATGACGCATTTTTTTCGTTGAAACCTGTGGCCGTCTTCCCGGAAATGACGCGATGTTTTTTCGTTGCATCTGGGCCTTCTCCCGGGAAATGACACATGTTTTTCGTTGCCTCTGGTCCGTTATTGACTGGAACTGATGCGATTCTTTTTTTCACTGCATTTCGGACGGTGTGCCCGCAGAAGGCGCAATGCCTTTCATCAGGCGGTGACCTGTACAAATGCCCATAGACAATTTTCGATTTCTATGGTGATATCTCCACATTTCGATAGCTTTGGGTTTAATTTAGGCATAAACGTATTACATGCCGTTAAACCGTAGCATGACGTAGCATAAGAGCGCCACGCACGACGATGTATCTAATATCGCCACTCACAGATGGGCGAACTATAAGCCTACAAATTTCATGCAGATCAGAGTGCAGTACCAGCCATTCATTTAATTTATTTATTTATTTATTTATTTACCCTGTTTTTATTGCATTTCACGCTATGTTTCTCGTTGCATCTGGGACGTCTTTCCCGGGAAATGCGCGATGTCATTTTCGTTGCATCTGGGCCGCTTCCGGGAAAATGACGCGAGTTTTAATTGCCTTTTGGTGGGTTTGGGTGGGCCGCTGTCCGGAAAATGGCGCGATGTTTTCGTTGCATCTGGCCGTTATGACTTAACGCTACTTATTCCTGTGGCCGGGAAAACGGCCGAGATGCATGAAACGCAAACTTTGGCTCTCGTTGCATCGGGCCGTTTAAAAATAAATAGAGTGCTTTCTTGGCATGTGGGCCGTCGGCCGGCAAAACGACACGGTCCGGGTTAAGGGTTTAAATTGGGATTTTTAAACGATTAAGAACACCAGTTTCCAAATCATCATTTTTTAACCCTGAATGAAATTGGTTTATCAGTCAGGAAACATGGCGTATAATATAAATATATTGTTAAGGACTACATCAAAGGAAAGATTTTTCAATAAGTGCTGTTTTTGTACTCATTCTGAATTTTGCTTATTCCCTCGGATCCGCTGCACACCCCCCCGGCTTTTTCAGTACCTCCCTACGTAGCGTTGTAGGGTAGGTAGGACTGATGTGCAACGCTACGTGAACGAGCTAATGAAACCGTTCTGGGTTGGATGGTGGGGGTCAAGGCTTGAAATAAGACATGGTCCGGGGCAAATTTACCCTGCTAAAAGGCAAAATGCCCCTGGTCTTGAAACAAACTGTGTACATTTGTATAGACAAGGGGCATAAAATGTTAAAAACACCAAAAATTGCTCCTGGGTCTGAAATCCTTAGTTTTTTACCCTGTGTCGGGTATGGTTTGGGTGTAGACTCTCTCAGTTCCCCTATATTTTAACTAATAAGGGACAAGATCACCCCCTAGCTTCTGCCAGTTTCTGGGATTGTGCGGAATTGACTGGGAATTAAAAAAAATCAAACTTCACCTGTTTGGCATCCTAGTGTATTTGTACTTTTAGAAACATACTCGGGTGATTTAGTATTCTCCACCCACACGGGTGATTGCGCTTTATTCCGTAATTAGAGAGTGCGTGGCAGAATACAAATTCTTTCCACATACTCGATGGAAACCAAAGCAAGAATCTAATGAATTTAAAGCAAAAACGGCCGCGAAACATCAACATGTTTTCAGATTCAAGGTTTCCCCTTTCGAAGCGGACAAATTTCGCACCGGGGAGAGAAAATACTTGCATTTTTGCATCACAAAACACAAAATTACAGTTTTTAAAGCATTAGCAAGAAAAACACTCCCATCACTGCGATTGTGCTGAATAGTATGTTTTTATTTGAGCATTAACGGAACTTTGATAAAAGTACTATACTCAGTGGTGTACCAGGTAAAGTCCTGATGATCAGACTAATAGTCCATATGGCGGCTGTTATCATAGAACTATCGAGGTTGCACAACACTAAATCACAACCATTCATTCTAATGTTTTACTTCCGGTAAAAACAAAGCTATTTTGAGATGTTTTACGGTCCTGTTCGAGTTTGTGAGATCTGTGTGCCATATTATGTTTCAAAAAAAGGTACATTTGTCTTTAACACATTGTATCCGATTAAAATTTAAAATTTTGATTGTTACGAGAAGTAGGCCTCGTGGTATGAAGATGGCGTAAATGAGTTTGCATGCTCTCAAACGTGTTGAAAATGCAACGGTCCGCTATTTCGGGTCTCGTATCAGAAAAACGAATCGGAAGACCCCCATACATTGAAACATATTTTACAGTTTCATCGATTTGAAATCCAATGATTATAACGTGATGCCAATGTTGCCGCTGAGTTCGAAGTCTCGCGTTTCCAAACAGTATATTTGCGTATTTCAATGGGGCCATTTATTTACTGGTGTGCGCCCTTTGAACACATATTGCATGGTACGCACGGAAGTCAGAGAAAACCTTGCTTTCGCCCATACAATATCATTTATTTTGCTGAAATATACGCACACCCATTAAAAACATACCCAGGATAATAAATAAAGATAACAAATCTCCCTATGGCCTAGCCTTGTGGTGCATACAAGTGAAACTTAAGGCTTGGCCGGCGGGCCTAGGCAGGCCCTAGCTAGGCTGGCTACACCTACGTTTGAAATGGGTTCAACATAGGTTTGATCTATGAGCTATTCGAATGCCTAGGATCTCCACACCTGATACACTTGTAAGGTTGGCCTAATATCCAGCTCTGATCCACACTTGGGGGGGCAGAAAACGCGTATCATTACTGTTTACCCCCCCACCCCCCCCCGTCTTTCCAGCATCGCTGTCACCAAAAAGATCCATCTTTCAAACATTCTTTGCATAACCACTTAAGGGACATCTTATTTTCCACTTTATCTGTCACCCAAAGACTCCTTTTCTTTCTCACATTTAGCATAATTTATCATTTGATATTTGCTTACTTTATATAGTTAAAGAAAATTATAGCATTGAAGTCTTGAGAAGAAATTCAATGTTTTAAAGCTTTTGGTTTTAAACCTTACCCTAACCCCAAAATGTTCACCAATGGCTTATGGCTATGACCCACCATAGAAATGGCACCTCCCCCCCCCCCCCCCCCCCGTTTTACACTTTTCTCACTGCATGCATGTACTAAAGTTGATTAATGTCATCAGACTAACCGCATTTCATATAGAGTCCTCCCTTGCATCGCATCCCCCCGACTCATCGCAAATTTAGTTTGCGATAATGAGATGTTCTTCATCATTTCTCTTTGATACATAGCGCTAAATAGAAAAGTTTGTCTTCGAATCTTTTTTATTCTTATGAACCCTCACGCAAAATGGTTCCAAAAGTGGTTTTAGAGCTTGCCAGAACTTTATTTCGCTTCTTATAGAATTATATGAAAGAAGGTTCTATATTAGAACAAAATAAGGTTTCATAGGTTCAACTTTTTTTCTCTTAAGATGTACCTTTCTCGGTGTTATGTTCAATGTGCGGGCGTGCGTGCGTAACAAAGATTAACTTGAAATATGCTAATGTACTAAATTTTAACATGGGGAAATTTATTTTTATATTTAATTTAGAAACAATAACTTATACTTTAGATTTAAGGTTCTTTTTTTATTTATATTTACGATATAGGTATAATTGCAAAATTCCATTTTTCTTTTAAGGTGGTATTGTTTTCTTTTTCATCCGGCGAAAATAACACTTTGGCCTTTTATTCAGCTCACTGCGCGTGCATATGCCGCCTTGGATCGCTAGCGCTTTTTTGGAAAAATGCGGTTTCAAGTACGGCTTTTAAAACATGCATATTTGCCGAACGGACAGTAGTACATCGCTGAAATTTCACACAAATATGCAAAATAAATCATTTAATATAGCTATATGCTTTTTGTAGAAATCGTTAAAATTTTGTTGTGTTCGAAGGGCGCACAACACTAAATCACCACACATTTCATGTGATGGTTTTACTTCCGGTAAAAAACAAAGCTAATTTTGAGATGTTTTTACTGTGCGAGTTTGTGAAGATCTGTAGTGCCATATGTTTCAAATAAAAGGTACATGTGTCTTTAACACATTGGATACGATTAAATTTAAAATTTTGATTTTCACGGAGAAGTAGGCCCTCGGTGTATGAAGATGGCGTAAATGAGTTTGCAGGCTCGAAAACGGGTGGAAAATGGCACGGTCGCTATTTAGGGTCTCTTATCGGAAAACGACTCGGAAGACCCCCCATACATTGAAACACTATTTTAAATTTTCATCGATTTGCAATCCATAACTTGTATGCCAAATGTTGCCGCTTGAGTTCGAAATCTCGCTTTAAAAACAGGTATATTTGCGTGTATTTCAATGGGGCAGTTATTTACTGGTGTGCGCCCTCTAGTCATGACGAGTTGTGTGTAGTGAAAGTGCCATTTAAGCCAAGATACACAGTCACAGACAGCTTCTGCTCTAACTTTACAGCTGCAAAGTGGCTTAAATATTCATTATTTGCAATAAACGTTATATTGTAGGCATTCTTGAGAGTTTTCTGCATCATGTGAGAACCATTTTTCCAGATTTAAAATTCACATTATGAAATTTTCAGGTGAAACTTGCCCTTCTTGTGTCTACATTGGGCTGCCAAATTTGGCAGCCTGTGTACATGTTGACATGAACTTTTTTGGGAACAAATTGTAGCATCGGTTACAAATTGGTAAGATAATTATTCTACAGACTCTAGAGATGCTATGTATGTCAAAAGAATTTTTTTTTTTTATTTAGGAAATATACATCTCAAAACATTTCAAACCTTAAATGGCATTGAAACTCCACAGAGCAGTTGTAACTTATGGCACCAAAGATTATGTCAAAATTTTAAAAGATGAAGCCATAAGTTACAATTATTGGAACTAAGCTAGGTAGGGGCAAAGTGGGGCAGAGTGCCCCCTCTGAAAAAATCTTGAAGGGAAATAAAACGCGGATATTCATGTTAAATCAGCCCCTTTTCGGATTCGTTTGCCCTGCAACCGGGAAATTTTTGCTTGTGATCGGGACATTTGTTGCACTTTACCGGGAAATTTCCCCCTTGGAACCACCGGGCTGGCTATGCGCCTGACTATACTAGTTTGGGTGTGGGGTCTCTAGTCTCGTGCCCTGTACATGGTGGGTGTCCTGCGGAACTGGAACGTATACTGCGAATACTCACCACAAGTCTGGTGAATTTCATTTCTTTCAGTTCGATCGCCGATTAGTCAGCTATAGGAGTGCTCCAATTGGCTGATAGATAATAATGTGCAGTTCATTCATCAAAGTTCAAGGCAGGGCAAAGTAAACTCACTAAAATGCAATACAAAGCATAAATAACCTTTAAAAGAAATTTCTTGCAATGTTTTCAGCCCCTTTTCTGTACAAAGACATCTCAACACATCCAGGATATGCTCTGCTGGTTAGTCAATGTTTTTGTCTCAAAATCTAGAGAATTTTTCAACCAATCAGGGACGAGCTCATTACGAACTCCACTAGACTTGTTGGGTGAGTATTCGCAGTATACATGCCTACAGTAGGGGCACCCACCAAGTACATGTAAGTGGGAACAAGACTATAGGGTCTAATGCTTTTGATTCGCTTCTATGTAGTCCTGGCTAGCCCATTGAAGCCAATTTCAATTTTATTTATTTTTTTTTATCCTGTTAAGTACTTTCTTTTTTCACAAATATGTAAATTGTTTATTTTTATGTTCTAGCCAAATATGTTTAAGTAAATAAATAAATAAATCAATAAATAAATTGGTAATATATTGTAAAACAATTGTGTCACACTTTTACGTAATTCTCCCACAATCTTGCATTTCATTTTAGTTTGAAAACCTCATTTTTCAAGTGGACTCGCGACTATGATTCTGCTGCCAACGAATATGAGCAAGCTGGTAAGATGTCATTCATTCTATGCTCTTTAGCTAATGAAGCACTGTACAAAACTGAACTTTGTGGTTCTTGGCTTTTGCAATCACTGTGCTAATAAAATAAACTTTGACCTTAAATGACCCCTTTGATTGTAACATGTTTCCTTCCATCAAAGATGTGTGAGCACCAACTTTGAGCCCTGTTAGAGCAGTTTTAAAATGTAACCCCTAGATGACCATGAATGGCTACCTTTGATTTTTATCCCCTGGCACTTTAGCTGGTGAATAGATAGCTATCATTGCTGAGATCGCAGAAGTTGACTCCTCTTCTTCTTAGCGTATCCACAAGTCATTGGTAATGGCTTGTGGTGGTGTCAGGATTGATTCAATTGAGTAAGCTGATCCGGAACCACGTGTATCCATGATAAGGACGCTCCTAACATGGCCCGCATTTTGAGACTGGGGGCGGATTGGGAACAGTCAGGAGTTTTCACCCTACTCTTATTCGACACTGGTTGCGAAGTATATGTACAGTTGTGACTCAGTACATGGGACTGACGGCTTAACATCCCCTCTGAAGGACGGGATGCTTTCATGATTCATTTGCCCAATTCCAAGTGAACCATGGAGGAGACCGGTATTCTGTATTTAATCAATAGCTGGTATACAGATCAAATCCAGAATTGAGAACCCGAATAAATCCCAGCAAGTGATCCGCCGGGATTCGAACCCGGGAATTTTTGGTAGATTTGCGCCACAGGCAAGCACCCTAACCACTTGACCACGCTCTCCCATAGTTGACTGATGTAGTATATGACTTTGGGTATTGATGTGTTGGTGTGCTTAGCTGACATTCCACATGCATGTCAGGCCAAGAAAAAAAAAGTTTGTCTCACATACTCACATGTTGTGCATAAGTATGAGGAGTCACTTTTGCCATATAACCCTTTGCAATGAGCCCAATTTCCAGCTTTGTTTATTTAGTTGTCAGAAAACATGGAAACAAACATTTTCTGGCCCCCGGCAACCCTTGTTAGCGGGGACAATACTGAATTTAAAACTTTGGCTTACTACTACTTTTTTTACGAAAAGTAAGACCTCAAATATCTACATATATTTAAGCTTCCATATTCCATAGATAGCCCAACATACTCAAACATTCTAGAGGGAGTTTTTCATGTAAATTTTCTAAATAGTTTGAAAAACACTTGAGTTTATTGAGAGAACCACGATTTCTACATTGTGTATTAGATGGCGTCGAAAGTACATAGGAATAGTTGCAACCTGAGATCAGTGTATGATAATGTCCAGTGATCAGGTTACAATCATTGGAACCACTCCCCTAAAAAAAAAAGGCCAAAGCACATAGACTTTTTTTTGCCTTTAGCCTAAGCATAGCAGCTATGCTTTTCAAATGATCACTTCTAATGGTATGAGATTTTTTTACTTTGCAATGATACTTTGTTGATTCCATCAATTTCTCCTCTCCTCTCTTCCAGCTGTTTGTTTCAAGAATGCCAAAATGCCAGAGGAGGCAAAGAAGATGTACATCAAAGCTGCCGAGTTGTCATAGGAACTGCCAAGCGTATCCTTTGTGTTAAAAGTTATACTACTGACAGGGATGCAAGACTTCCAGAAATTTTCCAGAATTAAAAAATTTGGCCATAACCCCCCCCCAAAAAACCAATGTTCTGATTTGATGATTTTATTAGCAATTAAAGCATACCCACAGTTTTTGTATGGAAGGGTGCATCAAACGCCCTCATGCTGAGCAGATTTTTCTACGCTAATCTTAAAATGTTCCTTAGACTAGAAACATTCTCTTTCAAGTTAATTACCTCCAAAAGGTTTAGGGGGCCTCCGCGAGCTTAAAGTTTTGTACATGAAGTCAATGGAGTTTTTGTAATTTTGGCAAACACAAAAAGTGATGATCTCCATCTTTGATTTTGCCAGAATTCACCGAGAGGTGCACCCAGAAGATAAGGCAATAATTGGCCAAGAAATTCCGTCAAAGATAACAAGATCTTGAAGTTTGAGTCTTTGTGCCACTCTATACCAACAATGGCGAATTGGGCTGTAGCCTTCCATCCTTTTCAACAAATATGATAGCCTTAATTATATCTTATTCTAGCTTTTCCAGGCCGCCAAAGATTTCAAACAAGCAGGGTTTGTGGCTAAGGTGGGTGTTTCGTGTTGAATAGTACAAGTCTGTTTGTCACATTTTTAATTTTGTTCCTAAATTATCCTACAACCTCATACTCTTTCATTGCGCTAAAGCCTATGAACAAGCAGGGGGCGTTTGCAAGGTCAGGTATTCTTGCTTCCATGGTTTCTCCAGACGATGGCTGCAAGGGGCGTAGCTAGTGGATGTTGCGCCCGGGGCAAGATGTTAACTTGGTCGCCCGCCCCCCGCCCCACGCGTAGCGTGACAAAAACGGGTGGGAGCCAGTGGCTAGCCTTGGGCCCTAAGGTGATCCAGGCACAGGCCCTTATGTTGGACCCGGGGGCGGAGCGCCCGGAAGCTCACAGGTTTTAGCAGTTTGAGTGCCTTTGGAGATATCTCAGGAATCTTATTTTCTTGAGCAGAGAACTCTACTTGCCCCTGACGGTCCAGGGAGCATAGCCCCCAGAAGCGTCAGGTTTTAGCATGTTCCAATGCCTTCGGAGAGCTCTCAGGTTATCTCATTAAGCAGAAGCAATGATCTATACCTTCCTCTGTAGTGGTCCCGGGGGCGAAGCCCCTGGAAGCTCTCGAGTTTAGCAAGTTTTGAGTACCTTCAAAGGGCTCTCAGTGATGAACTATAGGTCTACTGCCTGTCAGAGTGTCAATTTTATATAAATCTTTTTTCTTTGTTTTTTTCAATTACTTTTTTTTTATTAAAAAACAGCAAAATAGTCATTGTGATATGATATTAAAATAACACTTTTAAAAAAAAAACCAACTTACCATGCAGGCCAGAGAGAAATAAAATCCTTTCTGGAAACTAAGGTCCCTCATGTTAACAAAATTTAAAACAGCACCCATCTGTGTAGCAACAAAGTCTACTGAGAGGAGCAATCATCTCCCAAACATCAACCTAAGCAACCGAAAAGAAGTCAAAACCAGGAAACCAAAAACCTCCAGAACCATCCAACGGTCTACTTTATGACATCATTATTTTGGACTGAAATTGCCAATTGTTTTGCTATTTTTGTTTTTGGTTTTGATCACAAGAGCAAAACACCAGGAAACCAGCGAAACAATCCAAAATTTCCACTTTTTCTTAAAAATCATTATTTTGACCATTTTGAACCAAAACAGCTCAATCATGTACAGGCAATTCTCATCACCATTGAAAAACACAAAGGATGTCGAAAACACTGGGAACCATCCAGAAACCATTGAGGAACCATCCAAAGTGTCCACCATTTTGGACCAACATAGCCAATCTGGGGTTCAGCCAATGCTTAATAGCCATTGAAATAAAAAGGAACCCGAAACCCCTGGAACTGGCCAGAAACATCCAGGACCATCCAAGTGTCGCACAATTTCTTTAAAACTCATTATTTGATCATTTAACCCAAAGAGCCGATCTTGGTTCCACAATGTCAACACCATTGATACAAAATCATCCGAAAAATCCCCCCGGACACCATCCTCACCATTTGGGAACCCCCAAGGGTCCACTTTTGTGTAAAAATTGTATTTTGATATGTTATGTGGTGATGCTGGTATGGGGTGTGTGTCGATGTATGGAGATGTAGTCTGTAAGGGGTGTGGCTCGGGGGTATGTGGTTGTGGTTCGGGGGTATTGCATGGTGCTGACACTTGGGAGGGTGGGGGTGTGTGGTCCAGTGATGACATGGGGTATGGTCTAGGGAAATGGAGTGTGGTCTTGGAAGTATAAGGTGAAGTAGATAAGTCATAATTTCACAAGAATCGTGCACTTCTGGCAAAGCATTGAAACTGGCACACACCTTCTTTGGGTTAATGTAAAGCAATTTCAGAAGGTGTGCCCCAAAATTCGACCACAAGACTGACGTCATAGGCCACGCACCTTTTTTTATACATATTCCGTAGTAATGTTAAAACACTTTCAATAATCATATCAAGCTTGGTATCAAATTAAAGATTGAGACATGTAGAGTGCAAATTGCCTAAATATTTGCAATATTTTTTTTAAGGTAAGAGGTCAGTTTGCGGTCATTAAAGGTCATACAACCCAAGTAACCAGTTTTGTGGCTGATAACCGTAGTTCCGGTTTTGGTGTCAGTGTCCAAAATCAAATGTGATATCCCATTGGTCATTCTAATTGGTTTGTTGTTGAAAAATTAAAGCTGTCTGGGAAATAGTACTTAAACTGTTTATGGAGGCAAAAATAGGTTCCCGTCAACAATGGGTACCTTTTAGATTGATACATTGACGAAAATTTGACCCCCAATGGGAAAAAAAAAAGGACCACATTGAGGCATTGCTTTAACAATATCTAGAAATAAGGTATTTCTTGACAAATGAAACATTTCGTACCCCAAATATATTACAATTAATTATTTTACGTTACGGAATACTCGCATGGGGAAATACAAATAAAATCATTGGATAAGTATTTAAGTTACAAAATCGTGCTGTAAGATCCTCTCCAGGTAGCCATTCAGATGTCTTCTGCACCATTATTTAAGGAAATAAATTTTGAATGTTTTTGTGACATGTAATAAATTAAGAGCTTGGATTGTTTTTTCTCTTCAAACTGCTACTGAACAATTACCCCCAATAATTGAGAAATATGTTACTAAAAGAAGTAATATTCATAATCATTTAACCAGAAATATAAATGATTATCACTTAATGAAAAACATAATCACTTTGGCTGCTAAGGGTGTAAGGGCATCAGGTCCCATTTTTTTGAATACTTTACCTCAAAACTTAAAAAATGCAATCAATCTCAAACAGTTTAGACCTCTTCTCAAAAATCACTTAATGACTTTGTATACAAGTAGTTGATTTAGATTTGAGTAAGATCTTGTTTGGGGCATTGTTTTGTTTGTTTGCCTGTTTGTTCGTATATCAATGGTTGTTTATTTAGTGTATTATATTTGCAATAATTATGTTATATTTCTTTCATGTGACATTTGATTTAAGGGGAAGCCGTTTCTGGTCTATTTGGCCTCTTGTCTTCTCCTCCATATCTGTTTTGTATGTTGTATATTGTAACTTTTTATGATATGGAATAAAATAAATGATGATGATTTACCCATTTGTTATAAAAAATTATGTCAAATTGTTCGTCTACTTTTACAGGAGCCCAAAATATACTGTTTGCATAATATATGATATTTTGTTGCATAATTAGAATGCAAATGTGACTGGAGCTATGGGAGGTCACTAACTATAACTCTAATTCTATATTGAACTGTCAAACAAAGAATCTATATACAATTTAGTATCTAGTGTGACCAAATGAACAAATTTCAAAACCAGTTTGGAGCAACAAAATGGGAAAACATTTTACTTTTTTTTTTTTTTTTTTTTTTTTTTTTACCTAATTATTATAAAACTATAGATCTTTTTTTTTGCAGATACGGTCGCACTATACCATATTAATTTCGAACAATTCATTTTTACCCTTGTACAAAGTTACCCCCTTATTCCTCTTTTTCCACAGTGTCGATTTGGTTTAATTTAGTATTATTGTCATTTAGCACCAAACTATAACCGCCCAACGTATATATAAATTGCCAGTTGTTGGTACATATTTGTGAAAAGCTGTTGTTTAGTGGAAGTTAATACTACATATTAAAGCATGAGTGATTACTTAATGCAGAAATTTATAACATGAGGCTCAAACGTGGTTTTAATTTGTACCAAGTTGAGGTTTGCCAATTTTCAGCACGTCTGTCTGGTCAGTGGGGGGGTCAAGGGAGCTTGGGAAGATAGCTAAAGAATGTTTCAAAAATCATGTCAAATAGCACATGGCATTCCATCTTAAAATTGTTTCTTTTTTTTTTTTTTTTTTAATAAAATTAAAATAAAAAACAAAAAAAAAAATTAATAAATACATGTTTATTTTATAAGTTAATAGCTTTGAGTTCAATATCAAAACATAATGATAGAGATGGAGTTTTAGGGTAAACGTAATTCAATTAAAATAAAAATATATATATTATATCAAGTAAAATATAAAATAATAGTACTAATACAAAAAAGACGTACACAAGATGATGGTCAAACAGAAGTAAAGTCAATCCACTGGACGTTCCTGTCCAAAACAGCTTGTATTATTTGTTCAAAATTATCTGTCAATTTGCATTAATTAACACAATGACGTTGGATAAAATGAGGATGGTGTCAGGAGTTCTATAAGATACCCAGCTATTGGGTAGGATTTCTGGAAGGGACCTTGTAACAATCGAAGCCAAATACCATTTGACCTGACACTTTATCGAAACTGCTTTATGTGCAGGCTTTGATACCACACATGATAGGTTTCTGAGGAATTTCTATTTTTACATAATTAAGCAATATGCAAAAAAGTGGGCGGGGCATATGACGTCATTAATGAGGTCCGATTTTTGGGCACCCCTTCTAAGTTTGGTTTGTACACCCCAAGGAATGTCTGTGCCAAGTTTCATGCTTTTGTCCAGAAGTGCACGATTTTTATGGTTATCTACTACACTAGTATGGGTGTTGCCCAGGGTATGGTCTGTGGGTGTTGGGTGTGGTCTGTGCTGTGGGTATTGTCTGGGGGTATGGGGGTGTGTATTTGGTCTGTGGGTAGGGGGTGTGGTCTGGGGATGGGGTGTAGTCTGGGCTATTGGAGGTGTGGTCCGGGGGTATGGGGTGTTGTCCAGGGTATGGGATGTGGTTGGGGTGTGGTCCGGTGTATGGCGGTGTGGTCGGGGGTATTGGGGTGTTTTTTTTTTTTTTTTTTTTTAAATAAAAATATATATATTATATCAAGTAAAATATAAAATAATAGTACTAATACAAAAAAGAC
>JAMKCH010048098.1:0-11613 GCA_023653785.1 Ophioderma brevispina
TGCCGGATGATTTATGTATGATTATCTGATGATTAATGTGATTCATGGATGATTGGATATATAATTGGATGGTTGAATGATGGATCATTGGTCGATGTTTGATGAATGATTTTTGGATGATTCATTGATGGATAATTGGTGGATGATTGATGGGTGATTACTGGATGATTGATGTATGATTGCTGGATGATTGTTGGATTATTGATGGAGGCATAATTGTTGGATGATCGCTGTACGATTGTTGGATGATGGATGGATAATTGGTAGATGATTGATGTATGAATGTTGATTGGATGGATAAATGGTGATTGGTGGATGATTGGTGGATGTTTGATGTATAATTGGTGGATGATTGATGTATGATTGCTGGATAATTGATGGATGGATAAATGGTAGATTGGTGGATGTTTGATGTATAATTGGTGGATGATTGGTGGATGATTGATGTATGATTGCTGGATAATTGATGGATGGATAAATGGTGGATGATTGGTGAATGTTTGATGTATAATTGGTGGACGATTGATGCACGGATGATTAGTGGATTGAATAATTGGATGATTGATGGATGATTGGTGATGATTGGATAATTGATGGATGATTGTTGGATGATTGATGGATGTATAATTGGAGGATGATTGATGGAGGATTGGTGTCTAATTGATGTATGATTGGTGGATAATTTAGTTGATTGTCGGATGATTGGATAATTGTTAGATGATTGATGCAGGATTGTTGGATGATTGATGGATGGATAATTGTGGATGATTGTTGCATGATTGCTGTATGGTTGTTGGGTGATTGATGGATGAATGTCTAAATGGATGATTGATGGTTGATGTATGATTGATGGATGATTGGTGGATGATTGTTGGATGATTGCTGGATGATTGTTGGATTGATGGATGGATAATTGTTGGATTGGTGGATGTTTGATGTATAATTGGTGGATGATTGATGTATGATTGTTGGATTATTGATGGATGGATAAATGGTGGATGATTGGTGGATATTTGATGTATAATTGGTGGATGATTGGTGGATGATTGATGTATTGTTGGATGATTGATGGATGGATAAATGGTGGATGATTGGTGGATGTTTGATGTGTAATTGGTGGATGATTGGTGGATGATTGCTGATTGCTCCATGATTGCTGTTTGATTGGTGGATGTTTGATGTATAAATGGTGGACGATTGGTGGACGATTGATGCATGGATGATTAGTGGATTGAATAATGATTGATGGATAATTGAATTGGTGGATGATTGATATGATTGTTGGATGATTGATGGGTGGATGATTGGTGATGATTGGATAATTGATGGATGATTGTTGGATGATTGTTGGATGATTGATGGATGTATAATTGGAGGATGATTAATGGAGGATTGATGTCTAATTGATGTATGATTGGTGGATGATTTTAGTTGATTGATTGTTGGATGATTGGATAATTGTTGGGTGATTGATGCAGGATTGTTGGATGATTGATGGATGGATAATTGGTGGATGATTGTTGCATGATTGCTGTATGGTTGTTGGGTGATTGATGGATGAATGTCTAAATGGATGATTGATGGTTGATGTACGATTGATGGATGATTGATGGGTGATTGGTGGATGACTGTTGGATGATTGATGTTTGATTGTTGGATGATGGATGGATGATTGTTGGATGATTAGATAATTGGATGACTGATGGATAAATAATTGTAGATGATTGATGGATGATGGACGGATGATTGATGTATGATTGTTGGAAGATTAATGGATGTATAATTGGTGGATGATTGTTGGATGATTGCTGTATGATTCTTGGATTGGTTGGATAATTGGTGGATGATTGATGTATGATTGTTGGATGATTGATGGATAGATAAATGGTGGATGATTGGTGGATGTTTGATGTATAATTGGTCGACGATTTATTTATTTATTATTTATTAAAACTTCTTTTGCCTGGGTAACAAAAGATTAGTGGATTGAATAATTGGATTGATGGATAATTGATGGATTAGTGGATGATTGATACATGATTGTTGGATGATTGATGGATGGATGATTGGTGATGATTGGATAATTGATGGATGATTGTTGGATGGAGGATTGATGTCTAATTGATGTATGATTGGTGGATGATTTTGATTGATTGTTGGATGATTGGATAATTGTTGGATGATTGATGCAAGATTGTTGGATGATTGATGGATGGATAATTGGTGGATGATTGTTGCATGATTGCTGTATGGTTGTTGGGTGATTGATGGATGGATGTCTAAATGGATGATTGATGGTTGATGTATGATTGGTGGATGATTGTTGGATGATTGATGTTTGATTGTTGGATGATGGATGGATGATTAGATAAAATGATTGATGGATAAATAATTGTGGATGATTGATGGATGATTGGTGGATGTATGATTGTTGGAAGATTAATGGATGTATAATTGGTGGATGATTGTTGGATGATTGCTGTAGGATTCTTGGATTGATGGTTGGATAATTGTGGATGATTGATGGATGATTGGTGGATGAATGTCTAATTAATGGTTGATTGGTGGATGATTTGGTGTATAATTTTGGATTGATGGATGTATATTTGGTGATGATTGATGATTGATGGTTGGATGATTGATGTTTGATTGGTGGATGGTTGATGGATGAATGTGTAATTAATGGTTGATTGGTGGATAATTGATGTATGATTGGTGGATGATTGATGTATGTGTAGTTAATGGATGATTGGTGGATGATTGATGCATGATTGTTAGATTGGATGGATTATTGTTGGATGATTGATGTCTAATATATGATTGGTGGATGATTGATGTATTTTTGGATGATTGATGCAGGATTGATGGATGATTGTTGCATGATTGCTGATTGTTGGATGTTTAATGGATAAATATTTTGTGGATGGATAAATAATTCGTGAATGATTGGTGGATGATGGATGTATGATTCTTGGAAGATTGATGGATGAATGTCTAAATGGATGATTGATGGATGATTGTTGCATGATTGTTGGATGATTGATGAATGTCTAAATGGATGATTGGTGGATGATTGATGAATAGTTGATCCATGATTGGTGGATGATTGATGGATGGTTGTTGGATCATTGATATGATTGTTGGCTGATTGATGTACGAAAATTGGTGGATGATTGTCGGATGATTGCTAATTGATGGTTGGATATTTGGTGGATGATTGATGGACGATTGGTGGATGATTGATGTTTGATGATGATTGATGGATGAATATCTAATTAATAGATGACTGGTTAATGATGTACAATCGTTGGATGATTGATGGAGGTATAATTGGTGGATTATAGTTGGATTGTTGGGTGAATACTGTATGAATGGTATATTGATGGATTGGTGGATGATTGGATAATTGTTGGGCGATTGATGCAGGATTGTTGTATGATTGATGATTGATGTATTGTTGGATGATTGATGGATGAATGGATTATTGGTGGATGGATTATTGGTGGAAGACTGATGAATGGTTAATGTATGATTGGTGGATGATTGATGAAGGGATGATTGGTGTATGATTGGATGGATGATTGGTTGATTGGATAATTGTTAGATGAATGATGCATGGATAAATTGGTGGATGATTGTTGGATGTTTGATGGATAAATAATTGGATGATTGATGTATGATCGTTGGATGATTGATGGATGAATGTCTAAATGGATGGTTGGCGGACGCTTGGATTTATGGATGGATTATTGTTGGATTGATTTTTATGTATGATTGTTGAAGGATTGATGGATGTATAATTGGTGGATGATTTGCTGCTGTATGATTTTTGAGGAGTGAATGGTTGGATAATGTGGATGATTTGATGGAATGATTGGTGGATGATTGATCGCTTGATTGTTGGATGATTGGTAGAGGAATGAATGTCTGAATGGTGGATGAAATGATATGATTTTTGGATGATGATGATTTGGAGAATTGTTATGATTTTTAGATGATTGATGAATGGTTTGGGACCGTATGGGATGTATTGATTGTTGGATGATGATGGAGTGATGAATGATTGGATGATGGTATGATTGTGTATGATGTGTTGGATGACTGATGGAATGAATGCTAACGGATTGAGTGGTGGATGATTAATGTATGGCTGTTGATGTCTGTATGGTGGATGATTTTTTTGATTGTTGGATGATTGAGGACGGATGATTGTTGGGTAATTGTTGGATAATTGATGCAGGTATTGTTAGAGATTGATGGGTATAAGTGGTGATGATTGGTGGATGAGTGATGTATGAGTTGGATGTTTAATGGACGAATGTCTAAAGGATGATTGGTGGATGATTGGAATAATGTTGGATAATTGATGGCAGGATTGTTAGATGATTGAGGAGTAAATTGGGGTATGATTGGTGGTTTGTTGGTTGATGGATTGATAATTGGATGATGATTAATGGATGTCTAAAGGATGATTGGTGGTGATTGATGATGATTGTTTTGGATTATTGGTGGATTGGTGAATGGTTGGTTTGATGTATGATTGTCGGATTGTTGGATGTAAAAGTGGTGGATAATTGTTGGATTGATTACTGTATGATGATGGATTGAGGTTGGATACACTTGTGGATGAGTTGATGATGATTCGTGGACGATTGCCTGGTATGATGTTGGCTGGATGATGGAGGAAGTTTAGGATGATTGGTGGATGATTGATGGATGATGTTTAATGGATAATTGGTGGATGAAGGTGGGGAAAGATTGTTGGACTGAGTGATGAATGAATGTCTAAATGGATGATTGGTGGATGATGTTGGATGAGTTGGTGGGATGTGGGATTGTTGATGTGTTGGATGATTGCTGGATGTTTGATGGATAATGAATAATGAGTATGATTGATGGTATTAATTGGCATGGCATGATTGCTGTAGACCAAGAGCAGGGCCGGGAAATGTGTTCGTCAAGTGGAACTACATCCCAAAGTTTTTGTACCAAGATAGTTAGATGGACCCCCTACATCATCACCAGGTAGTAAATACGAGTCAAAATTGTCGGTGTCGGGATCACCTTTTGGCTACAGCATGGTGTATACTAAACACTAATTGATACCGTAAATTGACTCAAAATTAAGGGGTTGGGGGTATCTTGAAAGGCAAAATTTCTCTTCTGTCAGTAGAGTAATACTCATTATTATGGTATCAATTACCAACTTAATAATACCTCTGATAGATTATATTAAATTCATTACTATTCGATGTCTGAACAATGCGTCCTGGGGTCAAAGGTCATGATTTCTTACCAATTTCCCCTTATTTTGCAGGGACACTTAATTGGAATTTAGTTGAAAACTGACAGTGTAAGAAAAAAATTTGAGTGTGATATTAAGATGTCAATCTCAAACCAAGGCACCAATACTGAGTGTGTGTGTTGTGTAGGCGGGGGGGGGTGTAGTGGCCTCAACTTTCCTCCCCCCGCGCACCCCTCCGCTCAAGCTGGTTACGGAGCCCCTCCCCCTCACCGTACGCCTGTTCGTGTATCACTCGGCGGGTATTTATCACTTTGTGAGCCCTAGGCCATGCATTCTGCTGTTGTCGATGTCAGCTTTTGTTATTTGTGTTATGTGGTGTTGCAGGAGTTCATGCCCCCCCCCCTTCCGAAAAATCTAGAGAAAATTTCTTCAGAAATTTCACTTTTGGTGATGATGAGATGTTCAAAGTAAAAAAAAGACCATTTTAGGGGGTTAGGGTCTATATACTTTTACAAATGGACCGCGCCACCTAAAAATCCTGCGTAAGGATCTGCTAAAAACGAGATTAGCATGCAGAGAAAAATCAAAAGAATGGGGTATTTCAAATTTGGAAGGTGATTCAGGTTTCAAAAGATTACTTAACTATCCTTATTACCACTATATCAGTACAACTAATTGTCACTGGCAACGAATTAAGCCATGAAGTTACGATTCAAACGGCGCCTGTTAATGTCACATCACGACATGGGTAAAAACTGATTCAAAAATTAAAGGTCCAAAGAATTTAAGGATGGGTTTTAAAACACCACAGTAACTCTGAAAGCCACCCTCAACTCGAGGCGGTCGAGCTACTAATAGAGAAAATTTCATTATGGCTAGCACAACGTCTGGAATTGGCAAGGGAAGCTCTTGGGTGGATTGCGGCCCAGGACCATCGGCTACTTCGATATAGGGATCCGCGCCTTCTGCTTGGGCAGTCATGGGGCATTCCTGTCAGCAGTGACGGCGGCATTCCTATCTTGCTGCTCTGAAGCGGTCCTCCCTGGGTTCCCAAGGATGGGTCGCTGCCTGTCTTCGTCGTCGGTGACATTGGGGGTCACGGTCTCCGACCTCTTACTGGGGATGGCCATCCCTATTGCCCAGGGGGGTTCAGGAGGCCTCACCGTGGACTTGTAGTCCGGGCTGCCAGTCTTGGCTTCTTCTGCTCCATGCCCATCGGCGCCTCAGACGTCCGTTCTAGGAGGCGAAGGCGTCCCTGCAACACCATGTTGGGACGAGGGACGAGGAGTGTGTGGAAATGGGAGTAAGGGTTCTCAGAGTGGGAAGGCTCCTGGCGGGGACTGCATCCGTACAGGGTTCTTAAAGAACATGGCACCTGAAGATGTGTGTTGATGGTCCAATTTGCCATCTTGGATTGTAGGGGATCATCAGCCAATTCCCTCAAGAGATGACTTATCAAGAACTTGCCCAATCCTGAAGCTTAAGAGGCCAACAGGCAAGCCCAGGGGTGAGGGACCCACCCATCTCGCTGCCTAACATCTGCTACTTAGAAGGATGATAATCAGTGGAATCAATGATGCGGTGAGGCAAAATGGCCCCACACCAAGTTGGCTTTTGGGAGATGAATAATAAAACTGGTCAGGATGGCAAGACTTGTTCAAATGACATCGGGTTTGCGCCTAGGTTTGGAAGCAGTCTTCAGGATCTATGCAGTTCCGGCATCTTCCTTAAGCTAGTCCGGATCTTTCCTGATTGCAGGGCTGTTTAAGTTCATATGATGCTCGTCAAGGACTGGTCATTATCCTGGGACATGGGGTGCAAAGCAAGTAGAAGAATGAGCTTCTATGGGGCCCACAGGATTTCTATCCTGGTGCCCCGCCCAATCTCTTCAGCATTTGTGTGAGAGAGATTGTTAGCAGTGCTCCCGCGCAGGAGATGCAGAACTAGGAATGGCTGCCAATTCCTGTGCAGAGGGACATGGTCACTGTAAAACAGTTTTTCCACTGAGGGCACTTGAAATGACAACAAACCCAATACTGTCAAATCTGTTTCAACCTGCAAACAGCTTCCGCTAAGGCTACCTTTGGATGGAGAAGGGCTGTGCACGGGCAAAAGCTTTGGTGACACGGTGGACCGTGGCCTTGTTTGCCCATCGGTCACATAGGCCATGCCAGTCGATTGCACCAGCGATCGGTCTCAGTTGGCCCTCTTCGGGTGCTCGGAGGGACTGGATTGAGTCCATCCTTGGGCACTTTGCATGCATCGGCTGTGGCTTTGGCCATTGCTTCAGGTCTGGGTGCGCGGCATCCAGTGTGGTCACCTGCACAGTGTGGTCCCCCTGTCGGCACCCTTTGGGGGATGGGAATTTACGGAGTCAGTTTGCATTCCCCATCGGTCATTCAGGATCAACGATGAGTAGTCTGAAATGATTGTCGCCTCGGCCTTGACCTGAGGTGGTTGGTTGGACTTGGAACCTGAGTGGGTTGTCGGCAACCAATCTGACCAGGCCAAGGGGTTGTTTTAGTGGTCTTGAAAAGCGTGGGTCAGCCTCGGCGGACGAGGGTTGGCATTGGTCGAACGGGGCTCCTCATTTGCGTGGTCAGTGAGGACTTTCATCAAGCTGAATCCAAGCTGTGATCAAGCGGATCCCCAGTTCCAGGCCTAGTTGGTTCGGACAACGAACCTCCGCTGATTAGTTACGGATATTCAATATGATTTGGACTAAAATGCAAATATGGACAGATCTAGGAGGTGCACAAGATGGTGGATACTTCATCATCAATAAAGGTTGCCAGCATACAGTTCCAGCTTTCCGCCAGGATTATGTGTTAAAGGCGAGAAAAAAATCCGGACAGACTTGAACAAAGGCCTTCTGCTGCCTACTTGAACTTATGACTTGCTTGTGGAAGCATGGAACTAGGCCAGGTGTGAAATTGAAGGCCCTCAAAAATTGGCGTGCTTGATAGAGTGATCTTGCCGTAGTCTGCTATTTTTTTTAATTTTAGGGAGGGGATATGCTCCAGCGGGTCCAGAACGAAACTCACTCAAAATGATTTCCATCATAAGCATGAATAATTTGGTCTACCAAAGGCAAAGAAAATAGGGGAATATATCAGCAGTGGTTGAAAGGCGGCCAATCTCCACAACGATCTCGGGATCGCTCGATCTGAGAAACTTGCAACCATTTGTGCCATAGCTATCCATCCCAAGACCATGCTTTTGATTCTCCTTTGAAAGTGTTGAACTCAGGCCTAAGAATAAGAATAACGATCCTTCATTGGTATAAAAAGCCAATATTGTCATTCCGACGTGTATATGCATAACGTATTCAGACTATTAGAGTATGTTTTATTTTCTGCGATGATGTCTAGTTTTTCTTTCCCTCAGAGTGTATAATGATTGTATGTATTTGTTAACGTAAATTGAAATATAAAAGACACCTTCATGATAGGATTTAAAACAACCAGTGTTGTTTGATGTGTTAAATACTAATACATTCAGTCAGGCTCCGTACGCGGGCAAAAGGTCACATTGTTTTTGCTGGAATTTTTGATAAAAAGGTCCAAAATTTAGAGACATTGTGACACAAAGTCATTTGTTGAACATTAAAAATGTTCAAAAAGTCAAAAAAAGGACCAGGGGGGGTGGGGGTGGTGGGTGGTTAGTCCACTTTTACCAAAAAGTTCCACTTTTGAGACCCTTTTTTTCGAAAGTCCAGCACCGCCCCAAAATGAATCCTGCATACGGATTGCTTATATTTGTTGTTCGATGAATATAGATTGAATGTGGCAATTCAATTGTTTTCATCGTATGTTTTTGCACACCTTTTTCGGTCACTTTGGGACAAATTGTTCTTCAAATTGATTACCATTTCCCGGCGAATTTAGAAAAATGAGTATAAAGTTATTAAAAAAAGGCCTATTTATTTGAATTGCTTAATAACCTTGTCATGTGAATCAATACAGAATTAGTGAAAATAAGAAAAAATAAACAAATGATGCTAAAGAAACACAATTTCAGCAAAAAATGATCCATCGCAATTTCATTGGCTTTCGATACCTTCAGGTGTGATGGGGATTCTGAGCAAATATGTCATTGCAGACCATGACCTTGACCTAGGGTCACGCCATGTCATCATAAGTAAAGCAATATTTTTACATAATCTGACAGGGCTAAGGATATGTATATTTATACCATAATATTTGTATATAAGGTCCAGAATTGTAAGCTACCCCTAACCCTAAATTGAGCAGTATAGGGGTCTAAGTATGCTCTTGAGATAACAAGCTGTAGCAAAAAGAATACCACAATTTGACTCACTAAACTACCTTGGTGGTTGATGGAGAGGGTGTCATTTACTAACTTCTGAGGCATCAAACCTGACGTAGTGTGGACTTGAACGAATTCGATTTTTAGAGCCCCTATAGGATTTCAGTAGCTCCTGCTTACTGTATGATTGTGGCATGATTGATGATTGGATAATTGGTGGATGTTGATGGAATGATTGGGCAGATGATTGTTGATTGTGGATGATGCTGGATGACATGTCTCATTAATGGTTGATTGAGGTAATAATTGGTGGAAGATGGTGAAGACTAATGTATGCTTGTTGGAGGTTAATGGTATTGAATGTCTTAAATGGATGCTTGGTGGTTGATTGATGATGATTGGATGATTTATGGAGGATTATTGAGGTGGGATGTTGATGAATTGTTGATTTCAGAGTGGTGGAATTATGGTCGGGTGATTTGTTGATCATTGGATGTATAATTGTTGGATTATTGATGGGTGTAAATTGTGGGATGATATGGGATGTATTGGGGGGTTTTTTTATTATTATTATTGTTTTTTTCATCCCACATAGAATACACATACATGTAAACCACAACAACTGTACAAGTTTACACAATTCTGACACCAGAGTACCTGCACAATACATACATTATACCTGATATGCAAATGTTTAAGTTATTTTCTAGAATAACCTATTACCAATCACCTGTTTATTATCTTCCCGTTTCCAACATGTAAACCCCTATAACTCATACTAAGATAAGTCCAATAGGTCCTAAAAGTGTAACATCACAATGGACCTTTGATACAGCTAATGGAGTCTGAACTGGAAACACTATATTCAGCGGTTCAATAATGTTCACTACAAAGCGCTCATCTTTAAAGAGCGTTTGCACATTAAAAAACCGTGCGCTCTCAAATTCAAAAATTGATATTACCATGATTACTGCTTGACCGCCAAGTCCCTCATCCCCACTCCCCCAATGGGCCAGACCACCATTCGAGGGCAATTGAAAAAAAAAACTAATATTTAAAATGTGCCAGTGTCACTTTAAATAAACATTACCATGCTACTAATATTTTAAACACTTTTAGCCCGGCTGTACCAGACTACTAATTTTGGAATAGATATACCTGGCATAAACAAAATAGAAACGATGAATTTGAACGCCACTTTACAATAGAATCCCCCAACTTCCACCAAAAGTTGGAAGTCATTTGAACATTGACCAACTGCAGCTCACTCACACCATGTTGAGAGTTAATCCAGTCAAAATTACAAAACTATCCCTAAAAAAAAGAGTGAAATTACTCATACCATGTCCTTATCGCAGTGGACACCAGTCCACATCACTCTTCACAATTAACGTTTCACTCCTAAATTTTGTGCAAGGAATGATACTCTCAAAAAGTGTGAGTGAGATGCTAACCCATTTTTAACAATTAATGAGATAGTGCAGAAACTTGTATTCTAACAGAATTAAACTTCTAAAGCAGTTTTTAAAGATACCCAGCCACTAACACAAAAAGAAGTACTCCAGAATTTTTTCCCAACGTTTGTCAAATTCAATTATGTTAAATTATCTCGCTAGGAATTTTTCATATTATACGAATTCCTTAAATCATAATTTGCATAGCTGAAATTTGGAGTTACCTTTTTCTTCTACATTATATATACTAGCGGGAGGCCCGCGCTCGCGCGGGCTTCCGCGAAGTTGAGTGAACGGGAGCGATCACTGGAAACTGAGCGATCACTGAAAAAGTGAAACACTATTGCACAGACCACCATTATAACCAACCGTAACCCTTGAACTTTAGGAACTCCCCCTTAGTCGCAATTTTGTATTTCGAGCACTTGTAATACTCGCATTCCCGTACCTCTCAAATCTAATACCCTGTAGTTCCCGATTTCTAAGGAATCGTCAAATGAATGAATATTAATCCCGTATAACTTTCCGTATATTTAATTTTTTAAATATAAACTCCAATATTTAATCCCGTATAAGTTTCTGTGTACTTTTTCCCCTCAAAAGTATCCCCTCCCCCGTGGGGTAACCGTAAATCCTGTATTTTCC
>JAMKCH010048100.1:0-55261 GCA_023653785.1 Ophioderma brevispina
GGCTGAATCCCAGGACCTGTCTTCATGTCTATGAGCTTTGCAGATTGAAGAACTGAAAGGACAGAGATGCAGCTCAGAGGACTAATACCAAAAGGCAGGTAAAGTACACCGTGAGATATTCGAGGATTATAATTCGACACCGATAACTGGCAGGCCGTGTAAAAGTTGCGAATTCGGAGATTGTACGTGCATCTTGCCGACAAAAAAATTGACAAGAAGCGATTAACGTGATCCGTTTTGGATGCCCACATCACTGCCTCCACACAAGAAAGGTTGATTACTAATTCTTCACAAGTTTGGACCCTAAGTTACAAAAATTTGTCATGGCATTGCCGGCCATGGCCTACACCTACATATGGCCTGTGTTATATCCTGGCTTAGAATGTCTCTTTTAACCATCAGTTGACAAGAATCTATATATTCGGTATCATAAAACAATATTGACTGCTTTTTTATTCGACCATGTTGAAACTATAGGCCCGCTGTGATCTCGAAACCATATACTATGCCCCTGCGGTTATCGCCTCGGGCATAGTATGGTTCGAGATCACCGTGGGCCTATAGTTTCAACCATGCCCCTCATAGCAGTCACATATTTGTTGATAATATGCCCTGATTCAAAATTAGCTCATGAAGCTTAGATATCACAGAACTTCCCTCGTGCTAAACAATTACTATCAAATTTAAGGAATTATCAACTAAATTAGCAGTTCAGTTACCTATTACGTATTCGGTGATCCGATCTACTGCACTGCACGTCTCTGTGTGTGGTGTGTAGAGAGTAAACTCATTCTACAGAAATCATCAATTAAATTCCAAATAATGGCTAATCCGCAATGGTCATTCCCGGAGGCTCAAATATGCTGTCGCAGCATATCTTCCCCTCTAACATCTAAACGGAATTGAAAATATGATGTAGGTTGGTAGCTATCCCGTGAGATACCTTGATAAAGTCACTCACAAAACGCGGCAAGTTTTTGAGTACCTTTCAACGCCCCATTAAATTGGAAACGCATGGTAAACAAGACCACGCCGCATGGCACCACTTTTGATGAGTTTAGCATTTAAGTTGACTAACGGGGACTGACGAAATGTGTAAAATGGAGCGTTGCGACTGTTTAGCAGGCACTCAAATATGTTTGGGTTTTGAAAGTTCGATGACAAGCTACAGCTGTGCGTTGTTGATTGTGAAACAGATGTGTGGTTGCTGTGATATGGATTTTTGAAAATTCGGCGATTTTTTTTCTCCACAACGAAATATTTCCAAAAATCACAAAGATGTACTAGATTACATATAGATCGGAAGAATTTTTGTATTTTTTTCGCAAAGCAATTTGATCGCTAACAGCTCTCGCGAAATGAATACTAATATGAGCAATGCATAACCAGCTTGCATGCCAAACTTGAAATGGAAACCCTATAAGCAGTATGTGGTGCTCACGTGGCGGTGCTGTGCTTTTTTGACATGTTTAATGTAGAAAAAGAAAAAGAAGATCCCAAATAGTTTGTATAGTTTGAAATATGAAGTACAAGTCCGTAATACTTTCATAGTGAGGTATGGGCTTCGATGTAGAATGAAGCATTTCACAAAACCAAATGTTTTTCCATTATAAATCTGCCGAAATTTCACACTAGTTTGATTAGATCTACCTTTAATGGTCAGGTCCCCCTCAATTGGCTTCTTGAAGATTATTAATTCATTAGTCACGGTCATTAGCAATTTTCTTCGGGGATTCCCCTCAATTCCTCCATTTCTCCCTGGCGTAAATCGACCCCCGCCCTTAGTTAATTTTAAAACATTTTCACGAGGGTGGGGGGGAGGGTGGGATGGCACTCCAAGATAAAATTCTTAGGGGTTTAAGGCCAGCGATCTCAGACCCAGAGGCATTTGGTGGACATTAAAAAATAGGAGGTCCATAAATAGGGGTTATTTGGACGACAAATTTGCTAATTATCAAATATGTAATTTTTTCAAAACTAGGGTTTATTTGGGTGACATTTTCAAATTCTTGTCCCCCCCCACAAAAATAGGGTCCTTTGGATAGAGTGGTAACCTTTAAAAATATGCGTATTTGGGTGACACTGATGCTGAAAATGGGTCTAACAGCCTTCTATACATTTTGCGCATGTTTGGACAAAAATATGTAAATTAGGTCAGGAAATATATTTTCAAATCATTGTGTACAAAGTTGTGTTGGTAGCAGGTTGAAGAGGGCAGTCAATGGAAATTAACAGATTGATAATGTACAACTTCCCACAAAATGTCAAAATTTCATGAAAAATCTCAAATTATGCCCACTTTTTGGTATCACAATCATGGCAAAGTAGGCCGATGCCACATTTGATACAGCTCCTCTCTTCATATTTGTGTTGTTAAAGGCTTAGGGGAAACGCATGACACTTTCAGACTCGATAGCTGTAAACTTCTCACAAAATGCAGAAAATAACAAAACTCTTAAATTTGGCACATTTTGGTTAAAATATGTTCATTAGAGTGCCAATTTAAGGGAGCATTTGGTTCATAATTATTTTGTTTATTGCTTATAGAAAAATTACTGAAATTTTTCAGATTGTTTGGTATTGTGATTTAAAAAAATACAAATTTTGTCTCAGTTTTTGGTCAAAATAGGCTAATTAGGGTAAAGTAAGGCTATCGAATAGAAGCAAAATTCTGTGAGTGTATTAAGAGAAAAGTTGAAGAATTCATGTGTAAATTCTCTTTAAAGTACACTCTATATTAATAAATAGTGTTTTCCTTTTCATTGAAAAACACAAAATTTAAAACATTTTTCCTCAAAAATGATTAAACTTAGTGGTAAAATGCGAGTCAAAAGCTTGCAATATTATGTAATCGTAGGTACATATATCAGGAACCTACCCTTAAAAAAATCAAGTGTATACCTTGGTATCGGTAAGATTCTGGTACATATTTTTGTTGTTGAAAGATGACAGTACCACGGTGCAATGGCAAATTCCATGTAGAAATAAAAGACTTGAACCTTTTGACAATGGGCTCCCAAATGACTGTTATGCCCGAGTACAAAAAAAATGAATTAAACTTTGCACGGATGTCCGATTTCAAAAAATTTGAAGTGTTATGAGTTGTGAAGAGTTCTCTCTTTCACATACAATACATTTCAAATCCAGGGATGCAGGACACTTATTTTCAACCTGAACTGCCTAACTAAAGAAATCATAAGAATGGAAACTAGCATCTTGAAAAATTGCTAGCAGTGAAGTGATTCTTATTTGGTTAAGTTTATTTTTTATTTAAGTTTCAAATGCATATTTTGAGCCACCAAGTTTGATTTCCTACCTACACAGCGGCACACCGTGCAGAACACAAGTCACAGGCGGGGATCCAGGGAGGGGGCGGAGGGGGCCGCGCCTCCCGGTCATTCTGCAACCACCCATTCTGATGCCCAAAATCAGCCATTTTGAGAGAGTTTGGACAGTTACAGCCTTTAGCCCCCCGGTAAGTTTGACGTTCTTTCAAATCCCCTGGATCCGCCCCTGACCAATAGCAAATATTTCTACCTTATTTCAAAGAACCAACCAGCACCCTTTCCGCCCGAGTAGTTTTTCATGGGAGTTTGCACACCTATTTTATGGTGGCCATCAGGTTTCAGTATGGATTGGTAATGCCTGCAATACAAAGGGCTACACCAAAGCTAATACCCCTGGCCCTATAGTACATTAGTAACCACTGGCCATACTTAACCACTCCACTATGCTATTGATAGCCACAATAATAATAGCATGATTATTTTAGTTCTCTTTAAAGGTGCAACGAGAGATTTGAAGCCATCCATATTTTCTGTGCATGTAGTGATTTCAATATAGATAAAGAAGATTCCCTACTTTTGTGGCTCAGAAAGAACTTAAATGAAAACAAAGGTGATTTATAGCGTATATTTCAATAAAAACAAGGCTGAATTTTGTATTTGCTCTATACGAAATTAGAAATTCACAATTATTGTACCAAAGAAAACAGTTCTTAGCTTTAATCCTTAGAGATGGGGATATTATTGAGATAAAGCTTTACACCAGTGCCAAAATCAGAAACTTTCAAATTTTGGGACACTGTTATTTGAAATCTCTCGTTGCACCTTAGGGCGTTTGTTTGACGTGTTGGCGAATTACTCGATAGATTTTTTTAGAATTCACATAACGCTGCTGATCAAGAATCTGAAGTAAAAAGAGGATGTCACAGCTTAATTTTTTAGTTATAGCCAAAGATTAAAAGGTCTTGGTCACTTTAAAACACACAAGTGTATGGGAAAAGTAAAAAATTAAAAAAAAAAAAAAAAAAAAAAAAAAAAAAAATTGATATAATTTTTTAATTTCCAAGTATGTTGACATTTCCCAATGTGCGTTCTTTCAAAATTTTGAAAAAAAATGTCACCGACTTAATTTTTCCATTACACGCCGAAAACCATGAAAATTTGACAATTCCCAATGTGGGCGTCTTGTGGGCGACAAGGAAAAATCTGCCACATTTGGACAACACAGCAAAGCAGAAAGCGGCGAGAGAGCGAGATTTTATAAAACGCAAAAAAATGCACAGTTATTCGGGTATCTGCGCATGATACCCTCGCGGCAGTCAAAACAAAAATTCTTCAATGTCGACGCTTGGGCTCTAAACAGAATGATTGAACGGTGTAAAGCAGCTTGTCGGTAAACAGATCACACGTCAAACCCTAAAACTTAATCCTTTCCTCTATAAATAGAAAAGAGTGGCCAAAGGTCGAATTTAGGTTTTGGTGTTGTGCAATGTGGTGAAACAGTTTGAGCTGAGTATACCGACGAAACAGAAAAATACAAAAATTCCCAACTATTGCCATTTGCTATTTGCGTTTGTTATAGCTAACAAAACTGTCACTGACACCCACTAGATTACTGCTGTATACTGTCATTATACACTAAGATGCATGATGGAAGAGTGCCGTAGGGCTGTTTCATTTAGTTTCTCAAAATGAAGTAATACAGCCTTATTGCTCCTAGTAAGTCTGACCTCAGTGAGTGAGCATGGAATTAGTCGAGTAACTTTAGACCAAACATATGTCAATGATCATACACACAATGGTGGCTGTCATCAATCACAATGTTGTTGATGATGGACTCTGCTGGCAGTTTAAATGTAATATACACTGAAGACCAATGTATATACAAAAACTACTTCTTACATTATTTGCATCGGTTTTATCAATCTTCCTTTTGTGAGGAAATTGATTTTGCAAATCAAGTAATCCAGCAAAATTGAGGAAACTGGAATGCTTGCCAAATACTTTACAGTATGTACATAATTCAGCATGACTTTTGCTATAAGGGACAGTCATATATGTGAATAGCCTTGTCATCAGATACTGACACTATCTTAGATCCATTGCCATTGTACTTGGCTTGCCATACCTGCAAAAAGAGAAAGAGAAAAACAAACTCACAGACAAATAAAAAGCTGAAATGTGTAAATCTCTCACAAGTGATATGAAAAGGTGGGGTTTTGTAACCAATAATAACTACGAAAAGTTCTTACTGTTTACTTTATCTTGACAGGCATTATATGACACCAAATTTTGACCCTATGTTATTCTTGTTAGCTTATGATCATATAAGGTTAACATCAATTTCCTACCTGATCATAATGATCATAGAATGTGGCAACATACTGCCTAGCAGTAGCATCCCAAACCTTCACTGTCTTGTCTGAAGAACTATAATAAAATAAAAGATAGTGCAAATTCTGTTATCTTATGCACTTGTCAATTTCAATCCCGGCCCTGGGGGTCCCGGGACTAGCGGGGACTTAGCCGGGAATGTACATTTTGCACTTGTGACATCCCTGCCTTTGTCCCCGCTAAAGTAGCATGAAATCCTGGGTAGCCGGGCTTATATTTTTTATACATCCCCCGCTATGTCCCGGCCCCTACTAGCCGGGCTTCGGTGTGACAATCCCCGTATATTCTCGGCCAGTGGGGGCGGGGACTGCTTTGAAACTCTGTACAATCCCGGCTCGGTCCCGGCTATGCGACAACAGGTCTAGCTATATAAAATCATACTACATTTTGGATCGCCGGAGTGTCAGAACCGAGCCGAAATTTCACCACATCGGAAGTTTAATGTTTGAGAAACAAACCTTGTTTAGTAGGTTTGTTAAAAAAATCCACGAAATGACAATATTCCTGGCATTTACCAAGAAATATCAAATAGCTTTCACTACCTAAGGTGATTTTATGAATTAAATGAATCAGACAAACTTCTAGTAATTTCTTGTGATTCAGTTGATATTAATTTTTTTAAACATTTTCCTGTTGATTTTTGATGTTTTTCTGGCGATTTTACGTTGAAATATCGATCCTCGGATTAGTTGATATCTCAACCGTGCGACGACGTGCGTGTGTGCTACTTGTATAGCTTGCGGCTTCCTTTCACGACATGGAAGAGATCGGACTGCAATGGTAGCTATATAAAATGGTGATATACTACAGATTTGACAGGCGATACTGCTCACTGATAGCCTGATTTTATATGGTGTGACACATGCGTTAAATTCCCCGTTTATGTCCCGGCGGTGCCGGGGAAATTTTTTGTACCTCCCCGCTTAAGTCCCAGCTATCATCAATGATTGTCCCGGCAGGGCGGGGACAAGCTAATGTACATTCCCGGCGAAGTCCCGGCTAACATCCCGGCTTGCGGGGCCATACTTTTTTGTACATGCCCGGCTATGTCCCGGCATATACCCCGCTATGTCCCGGGACCCCCAGGGCCGGGATTGTAATTGACAAGTGCATTACAAATAAGAGACAAGTTCCAATAATTGTACTAGCAAATTATTCTTGTCGGCTATGGTGCAAAGAAATTTCAAAGCTTGGGTGCATTTGACTTTAGCATGTTTGTTTTGCTGTTATTTCTTTTTTCTTTTACATTTAATTACAATTTTTTAAACAAATTACAAAACATGTAAAAATGATGTACATCAAGAGATAATTTGGGACTATCAATTTTTCAACCTACTGTGCCTTCCCCACAAACACCTCCATTTTTCATCCGATTTTGGAAATTTGTGAGCTTGAAGACAAACTTTGTTTTACCTCAAGTTATGTTGTTGATATCAACTAGAATCAGTTTGAAGTCAACAACCGCATCAGCCAACTGAAGATAGATTTGAATTAAGAGTTAATGTTAAGTCAGGAGGACAAGATTTAGGCTTGTGATCATGTGTTAACTGTCAAATGCACTGTGTACTATTGAACAGATTTGCCTGAACAGTAAACAATGATTTTAGAAACTTAACTAAAATTAACTGCAAACAGATTCTGGGACAAAAATGTTTTTGTGAGACAAAGACTTATTTACAGTGGACCAGGGAACTACATCTATATCTAAATAAATACTCAGCAAAGTTGCATGAAGAACAATATCTAGCTTAGGGGAATAAATGTGCCAGTTGAATTCAATGTTGTAATAAAACTAAGAGGCAACAACCAAGATGCATCCTGAAACATTAAACTTTCTTGGCATTTTTATAATATTATACACGGTGGGATGTAAAGCATTCCATTCTATGATGGTATGTGTGGGTGGGGTGAAGTTATATATTTATACTTGAATGTGTTGGTGTGGGTTGAAATAACTATAAAACTTTGGAAATTGTCTTGGCTTTGATAGTATTCTGGTATAGGTATTATAATTTAACCATTTTGGATGTTATACATTATTGATAATCTGGCTTGTTTTCTTTGCTGCTCTAAGGGACACACACAGCTGTTTGAAAGTCATTTATTATGACAAAACCAGAATAAAACAAAAAATATCAACGGCGACACACTTTTGACAACTAATTCGGATTATTTATATTTTAAAAAAATTTCACTGTGGGCAAATATGATTTTTTCTTCAAAATCTAATTTAACATGTCTCTCTATGGAAAATGGGCATATAGAGGGTGCTACAACATACAAATCAAGACCTTTGTACATGTAGGCCTATATGGCAAGATTCCCGCAATGGATTTTTATGATTTTTTGCAGAGGTAATAGCTCTTGCATGCCCCACTTACATCAGTTGTCAAAATTGTGTTGCCATTGTTTGAAATTGCTCTAAAAATAAAAGAGACCATTTGCATGGGGTCAAACAGCTGTAGACACTGCATATTGGTAATCATGTGCTCTTTTCTCCGGTAATCACTAACAAACCAAGCTACCCAACACCGTACGGTATTACTTTAAGTGTTTGTATATAAAAAACTGGACCACAAAATACTTAGCCAAAAGCACAGAAATTTGTTATGAAACAGATATGGTGTCTGACTTTGTTCTAAGCTATTTCAAATGTAAAGATTTTCCTCAGAAATTATAAAAAATACATCACAGTCCCTGGACCACAAGTGTCGTCTGCCATCGCGGTTTGTGAATGGGGCCAAAGGTCACATGTCACCAAGGTCACCAACATGTCACCCCACCCTGCCCCCTCCTTTCCACCAAGTTACATCATCGTAGCCCTTACAGAACTCATACGGCATGCAATATATTAAGGGTTCACATTTTGACCGGCCAAAGATCACATGAGGTCACCAAGGTCACATGAGGTCACCAACATGTCACCCCACCCCGCCCCTCCTTACCACCAAGTTACATCATCGTAGCCCTTACGGAACTCATACGGCATGCAATAAATTAAGGGTTAACATTTTGACCACACACACACACACACAGATACACAGACATACGACCAGAGTAATCCCTGTGCCTTCTGCAATTCTTGCAGACAACACAAAAATGCTAAACATAGAATTGAGTATATAGTGCTCTCAATTTAGGGTGGGTATTATGAAGGAGACATGTCAATTAAACTGAAACTGCCAAAGTAGAGAACCTTCTAGTCTACAGGAAATGTCTGCATATCAAAATATGATTGAAGAGGACCTAAACAAAAGACAGATCAATGGTGTATGTCCTAAGCACACAAGCCTTTTAAACAACAGGATGAAAAAATGTAATGAATTTTAAAACCAACCACCACAAGCACATTATACACTGATTTAACCTCTAGAACATTGTGATCATTGAAAATGGAAAGGACCAAGTGTACTGTTACTGGCAACCACTGTATAGGCACAGCTTTATGACCAAATATGCAACTTGCTGGGTGTGTACTCAACCAGAAGATAGATGGTTGACCCCGGTTGTCTTATCACATCCTGTGTAAGAACTTTGCAAATAAAATTACATGCAGCATTTACCAGAAATTTGTCATAAATTGGTGTTTTTTCCTATTGTTGGGACCCCAAATACACTAGACTGTTGTGTGGTTGGTTGGGACCAAAGGTATGGCAATGTGTAATGTTGTAACGGTTTGCTAATTATATCACAGTTGTTTGAAATTCATCAAAATGTTAAAATGAAAATAAATGTTTTAACATTTGAATGAAAATCCACATATTTCCACAAGTATTCTGACAGCTAAATTGACAGCTGTGGTCTTAACCTTTCTTACGAAGTTTTGCATGTACAAAGCAACAGTATTTGAAAAATATAGAATTGGCACTACTACCATGTAGTTTAGTTGTTCTTTTTGTTAGGTATTGTTCTTGGCATGAAAACTATGGTTCAAAAAGCAGGTAAGATTACCCAAAATTTGAACAGCAGTCAGTTATCCACCATTTCCCCCAAGGACACACAAAGAGGCATGCGCGCCATTGTGCATTAAGTGCATTCACAGGCAGATTTACCATTAGCAACATACGCTGTAGAGCCCACATTATGAAACCTTTCAAAACAAATTAGCTTAATTTTGAGTTTTGTTATAAACAAAACACCCCATGATTTTTACTGTTGGTCTTGGTTTTCTTAAGGATGGTTCACCAATCAGTGAAAGTCCAAACTATCCCACCTTTGTTCAAATTGTTAAAGGTCCATGGTCTGATCGCTAATTAGCCTCATCCCAAGGAACCCCAAATTTTACCGGGAAGTGATCCACATTTTGGTATCAGAAAACAGCTACTATTGTTCTCATTACCCTGTGAAATCTTAGGGCTAAGGTATGTTTAGTTTGGAGTTATGAGCAAAAAGATGCCCCATTTGGTCGAACCAATATTAATTTTACACAGCAATCTAGGGGCTTACAAAATCCATGTTTTAGGGTCTCAACATTTACAAAACGGATTGAAAATCGGCGAAAATTTACAAGATGGAGTTTTGGGTGAAGTCCATTCTATCAAGGGAATGAAAACTCATCTACTTAAATCACTGATCGCTCAGGAGACGCCTTGTAAAGTCTCTCCACAAAGCCAGTGAAAAGGTGGAACTTCCGCAAGGAAGATTGGGACCAGTTCAAGAACCTGGTGGATTCAGAAGTATCCACCTCCCACCACCAACCTCCTCCAACCTGGAACAATTTCCTACACAGCACTGTCAACTCTTTTATTAATATAGCAAAGAAGACCATTCCCCGTGGTGCCGTCGCCGTTATATCCCATCCTGGGATAATGAATTGATACTCTTTACAATGACTTCCTGAATTCTGAACCCGGGGGGGGAAGAAGAAGACGCTTCATCCAAGGCTTCAAACCTGACAAACTGCTTGGACAGGAAAACGAGCGAGTGCGGGAGGAGACGGTCCAGGAATCGACTTCACCCACCCAGAGGAGGCCTGAAGACTATAAACCGGCCTCACCGGCAGAATTTCCAAACCATCGAAATGTCCAGTGACTGCCAATCAATGGTGAGCACACTCCTCGAAAATGTTCGTTTCAAGAACATTGATAAGGATAACACTCGCTCTGTCAAAAAAGAGATACAAAACTCCGTCGAGCCCCCGGCTTGTGACGGGTCACTTTCAAACCCCTTCTCAATAGATGAGCTTACCTATGCTATTAGCCAACTAAAAAGTGGAAAGGCCCAGGGGACTGATAACATACCAGCCAGAGTTCCTGATGAACTGTGGCCCACGATGTCTAGATTGGCTCCAGAGGTTCTACACATGTTGCCTACCAACCAGTCCTTACCCAAGATCTGAAGGAGAGTACTATCATCGCACCACCAACCAACACAACCTGTCAACAACCCTAAGAACTAATGCCCAATATCACTACTGAGAGGATGATGCCTGGCCGGCTGGAGCCCGTAGTCGAACCCCACTGCTGACGAACAAGCAGGAATTCGACGTGGCCGGAGCAATGTCCACCCGATTGTAAAAACTTACAATGATATTGAGGAGAAAGCTTTGAAAAGCGCCGTAAGGCAGGCGTCATATTGGTGGAACTTACTGCAACATATGACACCGTGTGGCACTAGGGCAGACACTCGAGCTTATAAGGAAATGCCGGTTCGATCACCTGTTTAAATTCATATGTAAACATGCTCGCAAAACCCGAGCTTTTTCTAAAGACCAGTGATAGGCAGAGTAGTCGCCTGCGTCGTATGAGGCATGGTGTACCACAAGATATGTAGTGGCTCCTATGTGTTAAACTTGTATATCCGCGATATACCTCAAAAAACCTCTAGACAATATGGCTACGCGACGAATCTTGCCCTCTACACCAGGACAGCAATTGACAAAAGTTAGAAAGCACACTTATACCGACAGGCCCTACTTGCGCATATCTCAAGACCTGGAGACTGAAGCTGAGCGAAAGCCAAGACCACCGCTATACTTCCACTTCAACACCAAAGGAGGCAATCGCCAGCTTCCAAATCAACCTCAATGGAGCGACTCGGCCATACAATCCTACACCAACCTAATTGGGAGTCAAGCTTGACCGGCAGGCTTACTTACCGGCCAGCACCTCGAGTCAGTATGCGCCAAGGGATCTTCGAGGAATAAACCTCCTGTGCAGACTTGCTGGATATTCATGGGCGGTGACAGCCCAACGAACCTGCACCATGCCTTGGATATGGTCTACAGCACTGCTCTGAATGTATGCCGCCCCCAGCTGGTGGCAACAGCTCTCACACAAAGAAAGGGAACACGGTACTCACAAGACCTGAGAACCTAAATGCTGGGACTCCGCCCCACTCCATCTGAATTTCTACCAGTGATTTCAGGAATTGCACCTGCAGCACTTCGGAGGGAGCACCACTGCCACAACTGTGAATAAGGCCATGCTGGACAACAAGCACCTCTGATAACCACTGTCAAAGAATCACACAACTCGGCAGACAGAGACATCGCTCTCGTCGACCTTTCCGCCGACACGCTGACTAAATCTCTCAGTTACCCATTAAAACATCTTCAGGGGTACATGGAATACTGCCTGGCTAGACATTCCAAGACCAGATCAAATCTTCCATTAACCTATGACAGAACTACGACCTGGCAGCAATCTCCCCCGCAAGGAATGGTCACCCTAAAACGGATTCGCACAGGAGTCGGTCGCTTCAATAGCAATGCACCGATGGGGCTGCGGGCATCGCCAGCCTGCAAATGTGGTTCTCCACACAGACTGCGGATCACATTCTCAATGAGTGCCCCCTACCTTTCGTCCGCTTGGTTGATACAGATATCTCAAACCCAACTCAACAGTGAGTTGGCATCCAACGTTTACACACATTTAGCTGCTGCATCATACGCAAAAGATTTTCAGAAGTTTTCAGATGCAAAAAATAAAATTTCTTTTTTTTTCATTGCTGAGAAGGGGCTTAAATTCCAATCAAAAATTATTCGATTCGCAACAAACAGTGAGAAATGCTAATTATGGACCTATTTGCAGTCATAATCACATATTTAGGAATCAATAGTCCCAGAAAAGTAAAATAAGCATGCTAGCGTGACCTTACACTTGCTGTACTATGCAGTAGCTGTCAGCTGTCATATTGAATAGCTGTGGTAATAAAACTACCATGTAAAAATATCTACCTTGATACAAATGTTTGTTAATCAGGACAAACGTGTACACTTCAGACCCCAAGAGCCCTGTCCATAGATAGTAACCTGCTAAGTTAGCATTCTTTCTGTTGAATCAAAATAATAAAAATATTGAACTTTAAAAGGTTGTTATTTCAAAAACAAAGTTGAACATAAGAAAGGTATGTTCCTAGTCTATGGAAAACTGGCAACTTTGGGCAATCCTTTTTTTTCAGATTTAAAGAGACAAGGAGAATTCCAGTAAAGAAAGCCCCCCATTGTTTTTTAATAAACCCTGTTTTTGCATATTTGAATGCTTACCAATGTATTAGATTCACACCTAAAGTGAATAAGCCAATACGCCGTCGTTATGTAATAAGATGATGATTTAGTAATTTCTGTCGTGGCACGACAGAAAGTCACAGCATGGTTGTCTATAGGGCGATTAACGATAGTAGACAGTTCAAACAAAGGCTTCGGTTTTCCTGTTTCTTGTTTTGTCCAATAAACTTCGAACCCATTTTCCTTAGGTGGTCCAACCGAATCCACTGCAATTTGAGAGAATTTGTATCCTAAAAAAATATCCTCCTGTCACTTTAAACTCTCAACGGGAAAATACAATAATATTATGCCAAAAATACAAGCTAAATTCACTGAATGACCAAATTTTCTCCATATGGTGACCAGAAAATTTGTTAGTTATGAACCACTAAATGTAAATGCATCAAAAAGCCCATCACACGATGCTCCATATTCAGCACAGCTGATATTGGGCAAATCAATGCAAAATTGATGAGCATTGAATAAATTGCCTCAAATTTGTTGTCCACAAACCATTTGAGAAAACATACCATACCAATCATGAAATGACATCACTTTTGTAATATAACGTGTCCATTTCAGACATTTTACAGTATTTTTTTGCAGATGCCATGCAAGAGATTAGTGCACCTAAGATTTGTTAGCAGTAGGGCAGTGAATGGTATACAACCATAAACCGGCCGGTAACTTAATCCTGATAGGAAGGGATGATATCATTTTGATTCATTTTAGCAGCCCCCTAAGACCACAGGACATCCTGCTATGAATTCTCTAACCATAGAAAGAAATTCCTTTATGGATAGCCCACTCAAATATTTATAATTATTGCATTTAGCTTCCTTCAAATTTTCATATATTTATATGATACCACTAACTTGAAACAATTTTATGGTGGGATAACAGGTTTGAAGTGAAATAGAGATTGAAGTTGACATAGGTAAAAGAAGGTCATTGGCACATTGGCATACATTTCAACATGATTGGAGCATTTAAAAGTTTACCCATGTGTAACCTTAAATTGTCCCCTATGACAGCGTTCAAGCTTTGACTTACATTTAGCGGACACGGGCGTGAAAAAAATATTTAGGGGTGAAAACAGTCAAAATTCTTGATTACTTAAATGTTTCTAAGGGTAAAATATCATATATTTTCAGATTTTGGCACTTCAAACCCCGTTTTTTCACTGATTTTGAGAAAAATTCCGTTTTTTGGCCAATTTTAGCCAAAAATGTCCGTTTTCGGGTGACAAAAATTTTGACTTGCTAATTTCCAGTGAGTGTATGAACATGAAAACTACCTAGTAGTGACTAATTCTTTATGCAAATCATATGACGGGGGTACATTTGTAATATTGAAATCATTAAATGGGATCAATCTATTTCTTTATTTTTGTAACAGGGTTAGAAAGTCGGCAGTCAGGGTGACAATTGATTTGGGAAAAAATGCAATTTTCGCCCAATTTTGTGATTGAAAAAGCCATAACTCCTCAATGGTATGAGCTATGGTGATGCTTCTTGTGTCTTTTTGTTCAGTATTTCAATAGCTAAATAGTGATATAAAACTTGACTAAGTTGAATGTACTGAAAACAAATAAAGTAGTAATATGTTACCCCTACCCCTAACATTTCGGAGGGCGTGAAAAAAATAAAGGCCTTCGCAAAAAAAATAAGTCCTTCAAAACTGTGAGTTTTAAGGCTAAACAAATATAAACTTGCTATAGCCAAGACCTCCCTTTAGAGCAAGTTTATATTTGTCTAGCCCTGAGAGTCCCAGTTTTGAAGGACTTATTTTTTTTGCGACCGATTTTTGCTCAAATTTAAGGACTTCGGGCAGAAATATGCCTGTACAGTGCTATGGGAAAAATTTTCAAGTTAATAATTATGCATTTTTTATTTCAGATTCAGTTTCTACACAAAATTTCACCCTAGAAAATGGTATTTTAAGTAGGATATCTTTCCCTTTAAGTTTCCACCATTCTGTCCACCAAACACAAGTCAAAGCTTGAACGCTGTCCTATTGAAAAAGAGACACCATAATTTCAGAGTACTAAAGAGGGTCCATACTAACTACCAAAGGTGTTAAACCTTTTCTGTAGTAAGGGATGAACGATGATAGTTGACCTAGGTCCATGGTCCTGCTCCAATTAGGGATGACAAATTTTAAAGGAGTAATACAAAGATAGAGTGCCAGCAAAGATTCCATTTCAAGATGGTTATTGTGTTGATTTAGAAAATAGTTGGTGTCTGAGTGGTTAATTGTAGTTGCTAACAGAAAACCACAAACCACAACTAAGTCGAAGTGGTGTCATGCACAGTTGCTAGAACAGCAGTACACCCAAAAGACCTTGCATATGAACTTGCACAAGAGTCTGCACGGAATGTTTTGATGGTTTCTAGGCAATATTGGCCTGCCGATTCCAAATCTTGATGATGACTTCTAATTCTTGAGCATTTTGAAGGGAAAAGGTCATTATTAACATGGTTAAAATTTGTAAATGTTTCATTTGAGGTTAAAAGGTGTATACACATGTTCTTCTGGGTCCTAAGGATAAAAAGATATACTTTGCTATTTACAACCTTAGTTTTTGCACAATAGGCCAAAAAATAGGGACAGCAGTCCCAAATTGGTTGCCAGATTATGTGGTCAAAAAAAATAAAAAAATAAGTGTACAATATAATGACTCTAAGTGACCTCTGAATGACCTTTAACCTTATCTGTTACCCCACAGCAGACCCCTTGGCTTAATGTATAAGAATACCAAGTATAAACACTGCACTAAAAAGCTAAAAGCTTAAAGGATAACCCGTACAACGAATAATATTAAACAATATACACTACAAAATAATTATTGACCACATATCGAGTGTTTTTAACCCTAACAATGAATTAAAACCACCTAGTCTGACCATGTGCTATTTAAAAATCGCGCTAGTGCATAACGTGTTATGCGATACGGCCGGCACGTTTGCGTCATACATGCCATAGGAAATACACAAATGAAAGCATCATGTGTGGCGGTGTATGACGCTACTGTGCCATCCATATCGCATAACACAAATATATATCCCATATACACTAGCGCGAATTTCAAATAGCGCATGGTCAGACAAAATGTTTTAATTCATTTTTATGGTTAGTATAATTCAGTTTTCCCACTGTTTTTATAGAGTATATTGTATAAGTTATTCTTGACACAGGTTCTCCTTTAAAGTGCCAACCAAAAGGTCTGCATTAGAGCAATATAATGACCATAAGTGACCCATGAATGACCTTTGACCTCCTCATCTGTTACCTCAAATAAGACCCCTTGTCCATCACTGCACTAAAAGTTACAGTAAGTTGAAAAAGTGTCAATCAAAAGGTATATACTAAATGTTTGACACACACGTGCACACACACACACACACATCATGCTGACTTAAGGTCCTTCCAATTGATCTGAAAATGCTGCCTAGAAATTATCAAACAATTTGTGCAGACTCTTTTGCAAAGTCATATGGGCCTACTGCAGGACTAAGCCTCTTGTCTTTGCCAACTGATAGAATGCTTCAATAATGTATAAAAAAAACTCCATGCCATAAAAACAAATAATGTCAGATATGAAGTAGTTTATCAATGAGGTTATGCTAGAGAGAATCCATGTCTCAATACTTAAGTGGTCAAGGGGGTCCATAAGGAGCCTAAAATAAGTTTTCGCGCATTCGCGTGAAAATGCAAATGATGATGAGACCGTTGTTTCTGTTAATTGTCAAGTTTGTTATCCTGCATCTTCTGACATGTGTGCGAAGAAAATCGCGTCACGAGTTGTGGAGATATCACGTTAGGGTCCATATAGACCCCCACCACCACCAATGGGCATACCCATGATAAAAATCATTTTCTATATAAGTCACCTTTGACCTTTAGTGGCTACTCAATGTATGCGGACTTATGTTACTATCACAAATAAATAATAATTAAATTTCATTAATGTTTCATTAACCAATTATATGCTGTTATGTAATTTGATCCATAAACTATTTCCCTGTACAAATGAATGGTAAACATAATGTTCAGAAAAACAGCTTAGTAATAATAGTAAAATTCTCTAACACCCCTGTTTTTGCTAAATAGAGTTAATTTAATCCATTCTTAACTTGAAGCAACTACAAGTTAAAATTTTAAGTGTATCATGCTGGAGAAAATTCAAAAACAAAATGGCCTCTTTTTGGTGAAAATTGGCACTCAAGAAAATCAAATGTTTTGCCCCTAATTTTAAGGTCAAATAATATTTTTCTATTTTTCTTTGTTGTTATTGCTTTAGAGTAGTCTTGACATGTGATGACTTTATAGACTAGTAAATATAAGCCAATATAAATGGGAACCTGGAACAAATTGCAACAGAAGGTTTTTTGGTTTAATATTGTTATAATAACCCCCTGAACATTATATCCAAAATCCACCGGGAAGTGGGCTAATTAGCATAAATCCAAAATGGCCGCCAAAGGCAACTTTGAGGCCCTGTATCTTCTAAATGGTTGGTTTTAGACCCTACATATGTTATTAGTAGATACAAATATAACACCAAAGAATCGAATAAGCTTGTTAAAACACACTATGACGTATCTATGACGTAACCACATAAATATGACGTAATTATTACGTAATATTACGTCATCGGGATTCAAAGTACTTAGAAAAGCAGCTTGTTCAGGTTTTACGTCAGTGGAGCTATGCTCATTTTGCAATGTCATGTGATGTAACACAGTATTGGACTATAAGATATTCATATTTGTGCTCATGTTTACTGGAATAATTTCTCTGACTTTTGCGGTGGTATCGGGCCTGGGGCTCAGACATGCTATATTCATTAATGCACTATATAAATACAAATCGCACCACTAGATAATGCTGTGTGAAGTGCTTTATGGACTTCATCCTGGCCATCAAACCACACACATTGAAGTCGGAGATTTTTTTTCCAGCCAAAGCTAGGCATATTCATAAGTGAGCTAAGGGGGCCCCGTCATTTCAACAAGGCGGTTCTGGAACCACAAGTCTCGGCTGCTTTCCGTATAGCTGTACGACAAAGAGCAGCACACCAGATTACATGTAAAAGTACAATGTTCCAAAGAAGGGTGCAAGGCAGATAAAGTGGAGTGCAGATATCCCCCTCCCCAACACCCCCTCCCCCAATACACTACAACACCCCACCCCTATGCAACATTCCACCCCACCCCGTCCCAAACACCCCATCCCAAACACCACACCCCCTCCAACCCTGCAACACCCCACTCCCTCCCAACCACCCCGCAAACCCCACCTCCCCAACACCCCAAACAACCACCACCCCCTCCCCAAACCCGCAACACCCACAACCTCCCCAACACCCGCAACACCCCACCCCGCCCACCCAGCAACACCCCACCCCCTCCCAAACACCGCGCAACACAACAACTCCCCTCCCAACACCCCCAAAACACCCCTCTGACTCGGAACACCCGCCCTCCACACACCCCACCACCCTCCCAAACACCCGCAACAACCCCCTGCAACACACACCCCAACACACACCCCTCCCCAACACCCAAACCCTCCCAACACCCCTCCCCAAACCACGCAACACCCCACACCCTCCCAACACACCGCAAAACCCCCACCCCCTCCCCAACAACGCCAACACCCCACCCCATCCGCAACGACTCTCCCAACACTACCGCAACAACCCACCCCCTCACCAAACACCCACGAAACACCCATCACCTCCCCAACACACCACAATACCCCCTCCCCAACCACACCCGCACACCCCACCCCCTCCCCAACCACCCCGCAACACCCCACCCCCTCCCCAACACCCTGCAAACCCCAATCCCTCCCCAAACACACCGCAATACCCAACACCCTACCATCACCCGCAACACCCAACCCCTCCCCAACACCCCCCCAACACCCCACCCCGTCCCCAACACCGCCCAATTACCCCACCCCCCGCAATACCCAGCCCCTCCCCAATACCCAACTCCCTCCCCAATTACCCAACTCCCTCCCCAATACCCAAAATCCCCCAATGCCAGCCACCCCACACCCTCCCCAACAACCACAAATCCCATTCCCCTACCAACACCCCATCCCCACCCCAGCCCCATCCCCAACAACCCCAGCCCTTCCCCAACACCCGTACCCTCCCCCACACCCAGTCCACTCCCCAACACCCCACCCCTCCACACAACCCACCACCCCGCACCACCCCACACTACCCTACCCCCGCCCAACACCCGCAACACCCGACCCCCCTCCTAAAACACCCACCCCTCCCCAACACCCGCCTGCTCCATGTAACAAGAAATATAGCGTATCCAATGTACTGTTTAAGCTATACAGCAATTAGCATATTTAATTAGGTCAATTGTACACAAAATGCCCCTTTAATTGGCCACATGCACTTTGACCTAATTATGTTAACACAAAAGATGAATGCCAGGCTAGTCTTTCGTGTAGTGAAGAAATTTTGAATATCGATGTACGTTTCAGGATAAAGCAATTATGCATATTTAATTGTCGTTTACATACCTGAGCCGCAGATATCACTTACTTTCAAATGGCAAAACAAGATGCGCACATAATAGGCTCTTGTGCAGTGAAGGAATTGTGTGTATCCGATGAACCGTTTCAAAATTATAGCAATTATGCTGATTTTTGCATATAATTAGCTCATTGCATACTTAATTTGCCCGAAATCTAATCAGTTCGAGAAACTCCCAGGCCCGCTCCCTTCCACCAAGTTACATAATCTTAAGCCTTCGGAAAACTCCTGAAAACATGTACACAAGACTTGCCGGGAAAACTTTTCGTAAAATTATGCAAATTAGATACTTAATTAGCATTTACGCCCAATCAAGTCGAGAACTCATGCACCCGCTCCTTTCCACCAAGACGTCATCGTAGCCCTTACGGAAACCCAGATAAATCGTACACAAGCAGGGGAACACGGACGGCGAGCAGGAAGACCAGCTGACAGACAGACAGACGGAACGACGGACAGCGGACAGAAGACAGACAGAACAGAAAAGTGATTTTAAGTCTCTGCCGAACAAAGTTCAGGCGAGACAAAAAACCTGTAGGCAGGGCCAGATTTGACATGGTAAGTGTGCAGAATTCAGAAGACTTCTTTAAAGTGTCGTTCGTCTATGAAACAAATGTGTTATTTCAATAATTTATCCCTTTTAAATCCTGTAAAAAAAATGAAAACAAAAAAAAAAAGATACAGCTAGTGCTCGTCCAAACGTCGAGTCGCTTGTAGGGTTCTCCTATTGGCTTAGGGTGCCCCTCACTCTGGGGACTAGCTTGGGATCGTCTTGAGATGCGACCCATTGGACGGGACAGTGCCTAGTTAGCCACACTAGGTTTCCCAGTGTGTATTCATTTCGCCTCCCTACATCGTCTATGGCTGGAGAAGGATTACGTAGGGGGACTTGGGTTAGCGTTACAACATCCTCTTGCGGTTTTTGTTAGTGTGTGAGCGATTTCATGTTTTACCTAATGGGTACTTGGCTGTTCAGGTTTTTGGCCGGCTGTTGCAATGCTTTGGTTTAAATTTTTGTACACCATCTTTTCCAGCGAGATCTTCAGTATCCCATTTAGGGCGGGTTTCGGTTCTAGACATCTTGAGATGGTGAGCAGCAGGCACTACCAAGATACCACCTCTAGCGGAGCAGATGGAGGTAAGCGTTTAGTTGTGTGGGTAATCTGATACAGTATATGTTGGGGGGATATGTGGCCCCTACTTAAACCCAGGGGTCCTTCAGGGAAGGGCCGGGGTGGGCTAGTGCCATTCAAGGCCAACCCCTTTTTCTTGTAGATTTCATGGATTTAGTATTCACGTGTACAGATTTTTGTTTGATCTTGTGTAAAATAGCTCCAGTGGTATGAGAGGGTCCCTCTCCCACTCATGGGAAAAAAAAACCATGGAGCATGAGCATTTAAACTTTTATGTAAACATGTGTGCATGATATATTTTCAGGCTATCCCTGATAGCACTTTGGGCAAATTCGGCCAGCAAGGGTTTGCGTGTACCTCAGTTTTTTGCGGCGCGCTTTCCTTGTTGCCGCGGGAATGACGCCTCTTGCGCCTATTACAAAGCGAATTGTATCTGTGTTCCTTTTGGTTGTGTGCGCCCTCTTTGCTGCGGCTGGGATGCATCCAGTATATTTTGTGACCTTTCGGATGCGGGCGGCTTCTAGGCTGTCTCCTCTCATAGTTAACGCTTACATCAATAAAGTAACACTTATCGTCCTTGGCTGTGATGATATCGGGTCTGAGGAGACGTCCGTCTGAGTGGGGGATTGATTTTTCCACCCATATTTGCCAATTGTTCTTGGTTAATTCACTAGCCAGCAAGTTCTTGATATTATCATGTCTTGCTGTGACAAGTCCATTGTTGAAGCAGCACTTGCCTACTATGTGTCCAATAGTTTAACGGTGCAGGCCGCACTTCCTACATAGCATCGTTGCGTCATCTTGTCCCCTTTCGGTTGGCCTCATTCTAGTGTTGAGTATCCCTGCACGGAATAGTAGCACTTTCCTGTAGAGCCAGGCTGGTATATTCGCTGGCCTGGACCTAATCCACTTGGAAGCTTCAGGGGCCTTCTTGAAGGTCACAATACCCCTTCCGAGATGGGTTAAATTGGACCAGCACTGGTGCTCATAATCCCTCCAGTTGCTAACCTTGTGACTCCTTCCACAGGCTCTTTGAGGTGATGAGTTATGGGCAATTCATGTGCTCTATCCTTGAGGTTCACTAGCTTAGCTTCGGATGAGATGCAGTGTCATCCGTTTGCAACAGTTTAGTGTATCTTTTAACTGTCAGTGCTGGCACAAACCTCTCAAGTCGGGGTTATGTCCATGCCATCATCTCTATTGGCAGTGTATAGAAGGTCATCGGGTGTGCTCGTGGGTAGGCTACATCAATATTTCACCTCAGTCTTTATCCTGTCATCGAGTCTTTGGACGGGTTTGTCTGCTGCCCCCTTCCCCACCTTCGACCAGATGGTATAATATCCTGGGTATTGTGTAGACCTCCAACAACTCAATCTTCTGATCAGGTTTGAGTGGTTCCCGCGTGTACTCATGCTCCCCTGTATTGATTTTAGCTCCTAGGTATGTGTAGAATTCGTCAGGCGATAATTTGCTCGCCTTGGTATTTGAGAGCGAATTCTATAGAGGGCTTCTTGGCCTTATAAGCAAGTGCATGTAGGGAGGCGCACTTAGCCACGATCACTCTTAGCCCAGTGTCTTGGAAGTAAGTTTCACATACTTTTAGCATGGATGCAAGATTGCGGTGGCTATCCGCAACTAGTGCAATGTCATCAGCAAATGGTAGTGCTGATGTTGGAGCTGTTCTTGAAAATATTACGATCTGCTGATAGCAGGTTCACAATTGGCTGATAGCACCCCTAAGCGATGCGATGGAATGACAATTTACTGATGGCAGCAATGATAATATAGGCAGCTGCGCTTTGAGATTTTATTTAGGTTATTTTAGCGCTATATAAGCCATGCTTATTGTTATTATCATCATTATTATTATTGTTGCTGTTGTTGTTGTTGTTGGTGCCGTTGTTGTTTTTATAGCATGTTTATGTCATAGTATTATTATTCACACCAAAATCATAGTTACGTCATGCGTTCTTTTGTCACCCTTATGACGTAAATGACGTCAAATTTGCATGATGACGTCACAGGTACGTCATGTTTTTTTTAACCAGCTGATCCGATTCTTTGGTATCATATTTCTACCTATTAATAATAGATTTATGGGGTCTAAAACCAACCGTTTAGGAGATACAGGGCTTCAAAGATGTCTTTTGGCAGGCATTTTGGATTTATGCTAATTAGCCCACTTCCCGGTGTCTGATTTTGGCTGATTTTAGATATAATGTTCGGTGGGGCCATACAAACAAGATGAAACCAAAAAACCTTCTGTTGCAATTTGTTCTAGGTTCATACAGAAGTTTACTGGACTATAATTGAAATATTCCTATGGGAAATGCATTTTTAGGTTAGGGTCCATAGGGGATCCCCCCCCCCTCTTGACCACCAACGGGCATGCCCATTGAAATTAAAATTGAAGATCAATTTGCCTGACTGTACATAGAATTAGATTTCACATCATCCCTTTGTTGTAAATTTTCAGGTTTTTTGCATGACCCTTTCAAAGTGCAAAAAACACAGAAATTTATGTTTTGTAACCGTTCAAAAATCACACATCATTGCTTTATACTTGCAAAATAAATTATACATTTTGATTAAAAAGTATCACTTTCCCTAGATAATTGTATCAGTAAGAGATGTACAGTGTGAGTCAAAAAGAATAGGACCGTGATTGAATATTTATCAAAAAAACTAATTGAGCTTGATAAAAAAAAGTTTTGAGATATTTGAAACAAGCATGTTCTCGCTCATTAGAAAAAGAACCACCAAAATTCATCATTCCTAACCATTGTTATGCCTGTTATGCTGAATGCTTTGAATATATGTGAGTACCTGGAAATGACTGGGTCATTGAAATGTAAATGAGATGTAAACTCGCGAGTTTAAAAAAACAGATTAGCATGGTCTGCACAAAACAAATGAATAAAATAAACCCCTCTGAAGGTATTTTCAAAACTAACTTGGCATCTTGGTGGAAAGGTATTAGGTATCATGGCCCCTCCTATCCAGACGTACAACAAACTTTTATAGTTGAAACTTACTTGCAGACCCATTCTCCCAGTTTGAGGTCAGAGACAGTGTGCCTTGCAGTTCCAGCAAGCAAACCGTACACCTTGCAAACAGGTTATTATAGCAATGATTAGGAAATTTCATGACTATGGAACCACCAAGAACCGACAACATGAAGCATCAGGAAGGACTGCCAGGTCCCAAAGCTAACATTGCTCGAGTGAGACAAGCTCTGAGAATGAGACAAGCTCTGAGAATTGAGCTGAAATCAGCTAAATTCTTGGGTTCATTCTCAGAGCTTGTCTCACTCGAGCAATGTTAGCTTGGGACCTGGCAGTACCTTCTTCCTGATGCTTCATGTTGTCGGTTCTTGGTGGTTCCATGTTCATGGAATTCCTGACCATTGCTATAATAACCTGTTTGCAAGGTGCACGGTTTGCTTGTGGGAACTGCAAGGCAAACTGTCTCTGAATGGGTCTGCAAGTAGGGTTTCAACTATAAAAGTTGTTGTACATCTGGATATGGAGGGGCCATGATACCTAATACCTTTCCACCAAGATGCCAAGTTAGTTTTGAAAACACCTTCAGATTTGTTATTTTATTCGTTATTGATTTGTGCAGACCATACTAATCTGTTTTTTAAACTCGCGGGTTTACATATCATTTACATTTCAATGACCCAGTCATTTCCCAGGTACTCACACATATTCAAGCATTCAGCATTCCGTGGACAGCTGGATAAATGGGTTCCTTCGGCAGAACAGGGATAACAATGGTTAGGAATGATGAATTTCGTGATTTTTATATTCGCATGTATAACAGGCGAATATATTGTGCTCGTGCTGTTAAGTTTCCTTCTTCTCCTTCTCCTTTAACGAACGCTTACAACGAACGCCCATAGCTCAAGAACCATAGCAGCCTCGGGGCCCCAAACTTGGTAGGATTATAGCCGCCTGGGCCCCTGATGTGCCTTTTGGGTATCTCGACCCCAGAGGTCAAAGGTCAAGGGCCACAGGGGCCAAATGTTAAAATATAGGGACACCTATAACTAGAGAACCATAGTAGCCTCAGAGCCCAAATTGTGCAGGCTGATAGCCTTGGACCCCTGATGTGCCTTTTGGGTATCTCGATCCCAGAGGTCGAAGTTCAAGGGCTACAGGGGGCCAAACGTTAAAATGTAGGGGGCCACCCATAACTCAAGAACCACAGCAGCCTCAGGGCTCAAATTTTGCAGGCTTATAGTCCTCGGACACCTGATGTGCCTTTTGGGTATCTCGATCCCAGAGGTCGAAGTTCAAGGGCTACAGGGGGCCAAACGTTAAAATGTAGGGGGCCACCCATAACTCAAGAACCACAGCAGACTCAGGGCTCAAATTTTGCAGGCTTATAGCCCTCGGACACCTGATGTGCCTTTTGGGTATCTCGATCCCAGATGTCGAAGTTCAAGGGCTACAGGGGGCCAAACGTTAAAATGTAGGGGGCCACCCATAACTCAAGAACCACAGCAGCCTCAGGGCTCAAATATTGCAGGCTTATAGTCCTCGGACACCTGATCTGCGTTTTGGGTATCTCGATCCCAGAGGTCGAAGTTCAAGGGCTACAGGGGGCCAAACGTTAAAATGTAGGGGGCCACCCATAACTCAAGAACCACAGCAGCCTCAGGGCTCAAATTTAGCAGGCTTATAGTCCTCGGACACCTGATCTGCGTTTTGGGTATCTCGATCCCAGAGGTCGAGTTCAAGGGCTACAGGGGGGCCAACGTTAAAATGTAGGGGGCCACCCATAACTCAAGAACCACAGCACCTCAGGGCTCAAATTTAGCAGGCTTATAGTCCTCGGACACCTGATCTGCGTTTTGGGTATCTCGATCCCAGAGGTTAAAGTCCAAGGGCTACAGGGAGCCAAATGCTAAAATGTAGGCGCCACTCATAATTCAAGAACCACCGCAGCCTCAGAGACCAAACTTGGTATACTGATAGCCACTGGGCCTCTGATGCGACTTTTGGGAATCTCGACCACAGAGATCTAAGGTCCACATGCCCCATGTCACATGCGAATATACCCGTGTTTGCTAAACACAACTGTGGCGTCTAGTTTTTCTTATGAGCGGAAGAACATGCTTGTTTCGAATATCTAAAACCTTTTTTATCAGCTCATTTTTTTGGATAAAATATAATAAATCACGGTCCTATTCTTTTTGACTCACACTATATAAACAAATCTAACCATTTCCTGTTTAACTTTTCCCAAAACACTATTATGCTTGCCTAAAAAAGAAATGAATATTACTGAAAACAATTCTCCAAAGATCCAAAATTGCATTTCATTTTAAAAGCTATTAAAGATGACACAAAATGGAGGCCTTCAACAAAGTTAATAGTAGGCCTAAATTCATAACGTTCGAATTTAAAGGTTCTAATTTCTGTCAACAATGCAATCAATACTGAATACAACTATCATATAGATAAATCTATTAGTGATTGTGTGTGTGTGTGTGTGTGTGTTGTGTGTGTGTTCAAATACCCATAGAAAGCGAGGATGTGTGAATGATTATTATTACACACATAAAAACCGAGGGGGGATTGGACGAACCACCCCCCCTGAGGAAATAGCGAGGATAAAAAAAGCGAGTGACTTTATAGGGGGATCCTCTCTCTGCCTTGTTAGTGTGTAAAAAAGTAGGAATTAAGCTATTCTCGGTGTGAAGGTGGGGTAATTTTTTAACCTCTCTAGGTAATGTAAACCCACAAATTTCCCAAGTGTGAACACCCTCACTTTGTATGGGATGTCAGTATGGGTGTGTGTGTGTGTGTGTTGTGTGTGTGTGTGTGGGAGTTGGCCAAGTTGTTTGCACATCATAAAGTGCTGTACAGTTCTTTGGTTGAAATGACAGACAATTCTTACACATCATAAACTTTAATGTGACCATCATCTGATCCTGTGGCTAAAGTTTAGAGGTCTGGTGGCAAAACACAATGACCTAATAGGCATAGCATGACCTGTGGGAAATAAAAAGAAAAATACATACTTTTATGGTTGAAACATAATGTCTTATCAATGTATGTGAGATGTCAAATCCAAGGTGCCTCTTGTCAGCTGCAACATGCACACTGTTTTTTGCCGAGCCCAGAAGGGATCAGCTATATACCATAATGTCTGTAATAAAATCCTGGAGTGTGAAATTTTAAAAAAAAAGAGGCCTTTATTATAGATCATTTGTTTAGTTATTTCCATTGCAAATCATAGTGGTTCACTCCAACAGATGTTAAGGCTTTGGCTCAAACAGCTGTTAGAACACAAAGTTATGTCACTTGATTGTCTTGATCGTGGTTCAGGGCACGGGTTTGCAGGATTCAGTTGCTCAGTAACAAGTGATTAAGCTTCACATTACACCAGCGAAATAGTTACGTCTCTCTTCGCAGAATATAGTAAGAGGACCCTTGTTAAATATTTCTCTCTTGTCCGTTTTTTTTTTAAATCTACAAGCACAACTGCTAATAGACGCAATTTTATGATACACCTGAACTGTTACCCCTTACAATGTTTTAACTTGAAACACTTGGGAGAAGTGTTTTCATGATCCAATCGCTAGTAGCCTTGTCGCAAGAGTCCCAGATTTTATCGGATATGGTCAAAATTTAGGTATCTGAAGAAAGCTACTATTTTTCTCATTTACTCTTAGGGATAAAGAATGTTTGGTTTGGATATTATGAGGGAAAATGTTGGTTGACCAACATTAATTTTATACAGTACTCTATGGGGATTAACAAAATCTCATTTTTTAGCTCTGACATCAAAATAGGTTAGCACAAAACTTTACAGATGTGTTTAAACATTAATGAATTATAATGCATTACATTTATTTATGCACAGAAAAATGGGAGAACATATTTAATAATCATGTCGTTCCCTACCAAAAATACAGCACATAACATTTGCAATCCCCTGGCTGATGACAACAGCAGTGCTGGAAAAAATGTCAAATTTCCCGGGAACACAATCAAAATTTCCCTTCAATTCTTATGTATTTCTTTATTTACATGACAAAAATTTCCCTCCAAATAGCAAGATTTCCGGGAACCAGGTTCCTAGTTCCTGCACTTCTTCCAGGCTTGGACAACAGACTCCTCAGCCAACACTGTCAATGTTCCAACCATGTGTGATCCACAACTTACCTTCCAATGTATGTAGAAGTTTACCAGTCTGAATGTCAAATATGTTGACTATACCATCCATGGCCCCACTTGCAATATATCTTCCATCAGGACTCTACCAAAGACAAAAATCAAGACCAACAGGGCATAAATAATTAGGCACAATCCTATCAGCACTTAAAGCAATAATAGCACATTTTTTTGAAGAATGCCCCCAATTTTCTAAAAAAAATTGAGATTTTTACACGGTTGTATTGGTAATTGGCTAGTAAACTATACCTGTGAATGGTTAAGCTAAAAAATGTCTGTATCGCAAACGAAGGAGTTTTATAGTTAGAATAATTAATATTGGAGATCTCCGATAATAATTTAACGGCTGCTGGAAACGGCCTTCCAATATGAAATAGCCAAGAAATAGCGCCATGTACTTGTCTACGCTCATCCATTAGTTGTTTTTTTGTTTCAAGCAAGTCAAGTTAGAGGTCATTTTCTTGAGGTAGCAAAATTTCATCATGGACGGATATAAACTTAGCATTTCCAGCTCTGTCGTTAAGTACAGACTGGGATCCTAATTCTAATTACAAACTCACTTATTTTATGATAAATACGCATTTTTGAGCATTCTCGTTCACAAGTATAGTTTCCTAGACAATTACCAATGTAACTGTGCAAAAATATCAAATTTTGAAAATTGAGGGCGCTCTTCAAAAAATGCGCTGTCATTGCTTTAAGATTGTAATTTCCCCATAACAGCTACCCGAATATCACTTGGGTTGATGAGGCAAGCGAGATGAAGTGCCTTGCCCAAGTGCACAACATGCTTGCCACAACAGGGCTTTAACCCACAATCTTTTGATCATGATTCGGCTGTCATATCCACTGGATCACACCCACATTAAAAATTAGAACATGTGTGACTGGAACCAATCCACATGGTTAGTAACTCATTCTTTGAAGCAAAGCACTGAACAAAATGAGTACTACAGACATCACTCAGAATAGGAATCACACCACTAAATAAACTAGGTGTAGCAGACGACATCAGTACCGAGACAGTGTTGGCATCCCAAATATGGCACTTTGCCTAAATGAAGAGTCACAAATGTTGATAAGTTGTGTCTTTAAATGAAATTTGCAATTAATCATGTGTGGACTAGTAACAAACCATTTGGGTGGTCAAGATTTTTGTGTGTGCCATTTTTGTATAATTTCTGAGGGTTTGTGGAAACTGCAATTTTAATTTCTAGTTAACATTCAACTAGGCGTGGGCGTTTTGAAAACATGCAAATCTTTTGATGCTCTGTAGCTCAAAATATCAGCCTTCATCATATGAATTTTTCATTTTTGTTGAAGAGGTATGAGCCTAATCTTCCCAAAAAATCCAGTTTTGAAATAACCTGTCCCTTTATAGCCGAGAGGTGAGAGGTCATTTTGTACACAAGTCTATGGGGAGTTATTTAGTGGTGTGATTCCAAAAAGACAGGATAATTATCTCAAAGGTGCATTCCATTAATCCTATAATGCTTCACTTTTTGTTTATTGTTCACTTGATATCCCCTAGAAAATGTTACTTCCAAAATTTCAGTTAATTCTGATAGTGCATTTTGATGTTACGAGCCAATCTTTGTGTAATGGCATCCCATGTCCACTGTGTTGTAATTTCTGTCCATTTACAGACAGAAAATATAAAATTACAAATTTTGCATGTAAGATTATGCACACCTATTCTACTTAGTCCAATGGTTTAGATGACATAAAAATCTTGACTTTTTTAGATAAGTTGGGGACGAGGCTGTGGATCACGAAATGCCCCTTTAAAGTTGGCATTTTGTTTTGGGTATGATGTATATGAAATTATTATGTCCCATCATATAGCAAATCATTGGTTAATTGCAGCTAAAGATGAACCATTTTCTTCAGGTGGTATTTTCAACTTGTCCATACTATCTACTCCAATGGTAAGGGACATTTGAGATTGGTTTGGAAGGCACCCTCTATTTTTACACCCAAAGGTGCAATTTTTTGATGTACTTATTGCCAAATGCCTAATTAACAAAAAACTCAAAGGAGTAAACCAAAATACATTGTAAATTGAAAAATATGTCCCCGCCGAATGTTGCGATCACTAAAGGAGGACCACACCCACCATAGATACACCATAAATGTCCTTCCATCCACCAAAATAAGTTTTCACCATTTTTGCCTAATTATACCATACTCACTGATGACACTGCATCCATAACTCGCCAAAAAATAACTCAGAAAAACTTGTACACAAGCCTGGCTGGAAAATTTTTGTATACTTATACCACAAATTAGGATACCTAAACAAGGCGAACTCGTATTTACGCGAGTGCGTGTTAAAATATGTCCCCGCGGAATGTTGCGATCACTAACATGTGATAAATGCAACTTCAAACCCTACCTCCCCAATACCCTGCCCAAAACTCCACCCCTCCCAAACACCGCAAACCCCCCGCCCTCCCCAACACCCCACAACTCCAAACACCCTCCCCATCCCAACCCCCCGCAAACCCCCTACCCCCTCCTTAACACCCCTTCAAAACCCCCAACCCTACCCCAATACCCTATAACACGCCTCCCCTTTCACCAACACCCCCGCAACCCGCCATTCCCTCCCCAACACCTGAAACAACCCTCATCCTCCGCAACATCCTGCCAACCACTCCCAAGCCCCCCCCCAACACCCCGACACTCCCACCACCTCCCCACAACCATTGGCAACACCCCACCCCCTTCCCAAAACCCCGCCAATTACCCAACACCCTGCTTGCAAAAACCACCACCCCTCCCAAAAACCCCGCAACACCCAACCCCCTCCCCACACCAAGCCCCACTACCTCCCACACCTAACCCCCTCCCCACCACCTAACCCCTCCCCAACACCACACCCCCCTCCCCAACACCCAACCCCCTCCCCACACCCACCCCTCCCCAACACCCCCCCCATCCCCACCCACCTCACGACGACCCATCAACCCCATAGCATGATGGCTCCTGTAGGCCGAAGGAATTTTGCCTATCTGATGTCCTGTTTCAGATATACATCAATTGCGCATATTTTATTAGCTCATTTGCATACCTAAGCCGCTTACACATACTTTCAAATGCAAAAAGATGTGCCCCATGATAGGCTATTCTGCAGCGCAGGAATTTTTGAGTATCCAATGGTCCGTTTCCAAAATATAGAATTACGCTGATTTTTGCTATTAATTAGCTCATTTGCATACTCAATTTGCCCGAAATATGCCAAAAATCTAATATCAGGTCAAGAACTCTCAGCCCGCTTCCTTCCACCAAGTTTACATCATTATACGCCTGACGGACACACAATAACCTCCAGAAAACTTTTAACACAAGCCTTGCAGGAAAATTCTCATAATGAGGCAAATTAGATCCTAATTAGCATATTTAACGGCCACAATCTAATAAGGTCAAGAACTTTCATCAACTTAGCTTCCTTCCCCCAAGTTACCTCATTGTCGCCCTTATGGACTCCAGATAAATGGTATGCAACATGGGTTAACATTTTGTCACAGACGACGAACGACGGACGAACGGAGGACTGATAACGGACACGAACGGATGGACGCTGCTCCATTTCATAGTCCCCGTGTCCGAACTCGTTTCTGACGGGACATTAGCATATTTTATGCCAAATCTAATGTGGTCGAGAACTCATCAACCCGCTTCTTTCCACCAAGTTACATCACCGTAGGTAGCCCTTACAGAACTCCAGATAAATTGGTACACAAGCGACAGACATTTCCCAACCCCTTGTCAGACCCAGGGGAGACCCCAGGGTATGAATTTCATAGTTGCATGGGATTGTGCCCTTCTACAATATACTCAGTTTGGTTACTCTAGCTCATCAAAAAAAAATATGCCAAATGTTGACTCTTTTTTGTGCAATATTGACCATATTTTAATATTTCCCTTCCTTTCCCTACTCCTGACAATCCAGGGAGGACCCTGGAGAATGAATCACATGTTTAGTAGGAGCATTTCCCCTCCTACAAGATACCCAAGTTTGGCTATACCTAGCTCATCTCGAACAAAAGATGTGGCTAAATGTTCCAGGGTTAACATTTTGCTCACAGACATTCCTGGGTTAACATTTCTCTCACGGACATACGGACGGAGCCCATTTTATAGTCCCCTTCTGAACTTTGTTCGGCGGAGACAACTAGAGGGATTTTAGATTTAACTGTCTGGATCCAGACAAATTAACACAGTGGGCCTATGGGGATTGAAATATACAAAATACTCACAAAATTAACTAGAATTTTGCAGTTCTCAGGGGGGGGCTTGCGCGCTCGTTATATTCAAAGAATATATCCTGTGGGCCGCCAGCCTATTTCAACTTGATCTCACTTGAACTTTGACCTTGGCAAAAGACCACTGACCTCATCAATATTTGAGGGATCCCAAATTGCACCTATGACACAAGTTTGGTCCCAATTCAACCTCAACTTTTCAATTGAGGTGAATTTAAAAAAAACAGAACATTTTAGTGACACACACAACCACACATACACACGCACAACGGTCTGCTAAGTGGTCCTGCCAGCTATGTTGGCGGCCCACAAATATCAAGTATTAAATAAGCTGGTCCCGTAAGGAATTTCAAACATGAAATTTTCAAACCACCACTACAAATTTAAAGAATACTTACATATGCAACACTGAGTGTAAATTTGCCTCTTGTATCTAGTGATGATTCCTTCTTTCCACTCTCTACTCCAAACAGATTGATTTTACCTGTGTGACTACCAGATGCCAAAAAACGACCATCAGGAGAAAAAGTAATTGTCCAAGCATCAACTGAAAAAAAGAAAAATATAGACCAGATTAATTTTGTGATATTTGAGGTTTTTAAAACCAAGAGTGGAATATGAGCCATTGAAACAAAAAAAAAAGGATTTATGCTGCAGCTCCAGGAACAAGAGCAAAGTTGATTTGATGTTCCTATTGAAAACCATAGCATAATACTCCACAGGTTCATAGGCATTGAGAGAATGAAAGACATGGGGCAGTAAAAGAACTGAACTACCTCTTTGACCCCTGAACTTATGAAGGCATTGACTGTGTGACCCTGAATTATCTGCATATTGTTACAGTGGAGTTATTTTTTTTTTAAAATTTATTATTAGCTTGTAAATCAAGGATAAATGTGTACAATTCCATTAAACTACCGTACTTTTAAAGGGAAATTACCAAAAAGATAAAGGAGGTATTTGAGAAATTTTTCATACCGTCTCCAGCAAATTGACATGCAGCGATGCCGACTCAAAATGTACACTAAACAGCTGATTGTGCTGCGCATCAGAACATAATCAACAAAGATCAATAATGTACATGTTTGAGGTCAAACTGTACAGGTCATGGTGTACAATATCATGCTTTAAAATCTGGGATATTCGCAGGGAAATGTTTTTTTCTATCCCCAGTCGGAATTTGTACTGTTTTGTCTTTAATATGTGGATTTCAATCCAACCACTTACAGGTTATGTTAGCACATCCATTCTAGTAACAAAGATACCAATTCATGATTTTTTAGATATTCTGGATTAGCAAATCGCTGCTTATCCTTGAATAAACATATGAAGGAATGACTAATTGGTAAATGACAGAATGTCTCCTTAAAAGGTATGGTAATGGCTCTTTTAAAGGTAAATTAAAGAATGAACCTTTATTTGGTAAATGAAGGTATGGCCCTTTAATTAGTAAATGAAGGAATAGCCCTTTCATTTGTAAATGACCCTTTAAAGGTGCCCGATCTGATTACAACATATATTTTTCTCCATTTCGCAGAAAGGACCATCGCCAACACACTTAATTCCAAAATTTCATTAGAATCTGACATACCATTTTAATGTGAGCAGTAACTGTGTAGATCACATAAGCCCATAGAGTACCGTACAAACTATTTTCTGGTTACCATGAACAAACTATATTTTAGCCTAGAATCATAATTGGAAAGAAGTCAGTCAAAATATTTTGCAGATGAGATGAGAAAAATACAAGGCTTCTAATGGCACCAAAATCTTGGGTTTGGTGGTGTAAATGGTGGGGTTAAGGCAGAGGATCAGCTGGTGTCCCTTTAAAAGGTAAATGAAGGAATGACCCTTTAATTGGTAAATGAAGGAACAGCCCTTTAATTTGTACATGACGGAATAGCCCTTTAATTGGTAAATGATAAAATGACCCTTTAACGGTAAATAAAGGAATAGCCCTTAAATTAGTAATTGATGGAATGGCCATTTAATTGGTATATAAAATGAAGGGAATGACTAATTGGTAAATGATAGAAAGACCTTTAAAAGTGAGTATTAAAATTTAACGACAACTCAACACAATTGTGTCATATCGTGTCATTACGGTAAAAAACATTAAACATTTTATATAATTATACCATGTATATTTTAAACTTCACTTCAGTAAATTCAAAATACAACAATTATAAAAAGATACACATACACTGATGAACCAGTTCATCACCTGTCCATGTATCAAACAAGATAAACTTATGATTGTAACAACACACATAGAAAATACATGTCTACAGAAAACACAACTACAAGAGTTATACTGATAAATTAGTTCATAATTATAATTATACACATCATTCATTGAAGAAAAAGTTCATCACCCATCCATGTATCAAGCAAAAATGACAAATTTCAACAACTTCAATTCAGGGTTGTCATGACAAATCAAGTTTATTACTACATAATAGTAATAGGTTGGACATCATCGGGTCCAAGCAACATCATCCATTATAAATTTTGAGAGACATAAAGCAATGGCATAGCTCAGTAAAGTACTACATTACATGTAATTTAAACTGCCATTTTGAATAGTTATCTGAATATCAGCCCAATAACACAAAATACATAATAGAGTATAATAATGAACTATACTTCTTTTGATCGTATATCATATGCGTTCCAATATAAATATATATATTTCAAAGATCTTTAACGTAATGTGATCAAAACACTACTGTGTGAAACCTATTTAATCAAATAAATTTAACCACGATAGGCCACGGCTTTCCTGAGATTTTCAGTGAGCGATAGTGGAACATTCATCTTGTCATTTGCGATCTGGATAATGGTATCATCTGTGTTCTCCTTAGCTTCTTCTGGAACTACGGCACAGTTTCTGCGTGTGTACTGTTGCAACTCCTCAATTGTTTTTGAGCTAGTATGAACTTGGCTGCGTAATTCGGCGACTAGCATGTCATTTCACCTGCCTAGTTCTTCTTTTTGCTTGAGATTGCTATGGAGATCCAGATTTTCACCCTCCAATTTTTCAACATCATCCTTTAGATTGGTTACTTGGTTTTGTAGGTCTCTGACATTAGCGTGCAAATGGCTTATAGTGCTGCTAAATATTTGGATCTCATTTGACACAGCTTCATTTATCAGCTTACTCAGGAAATCCTTATATTTCACATTGTTTATCACCTCTTCTACAAACTGTGTAGATGAAGTCGCAGCACCTTTGATCGTCATGGTATCAAAGATGTGTAGTTATAGTATCACCAAGAAGTATAAAATCACATGGAGATCGCTACCGCTTGGCATAGCAGTTGGTAGAAGTTACTGTCCCCCGGTAACTGCCGGGCAGTTGGGCTTAATAACTTGCCTAGCAAGTAATACTAAATCAATAGCATTTTTCTGTGCTTAACAGAGAGGTGTAAAAACACGTCTGTCCACGGTCCAGCCGATTGACAAAATGGGGTCAAAGTCATCAACAGTCACTTTGTTTACACCACATATGGGCCGTGGGTCAGTGTTCTTCTGACAAGTCTGAAGTTAACGGCCGACTCAGAGATTTCTGAGGAGGGCGCCCTCACATTTCCAAAAAAATCGTTGTTTTTGCATGTACTAGCTTGTCCATATAATAATCACTGTGTGAAGTTGCTAAGCTTAAATCGCATTCTTAGATAGCAAATTCACAACTTTGTTTATAACATTCCGGACTCCGGAATTGTTATACACAGTATCCTATGGGACCGTAATCTACACATAAATGTTTACGCATCAAAACGAAAAATCCGATTCATCTCAAATTTCGGAATTGTGAATTTTGGTTCTTTTTAGTCTAGGACCTATTTTCAGTTTTACACAAAAAATATTTCGGGAAATATCGCGTGCAGGCTGTAATTAGTCAATAATATGTGAGAAATAAGCATTGTTAACCTTTGATTTCAATGAAATTGGGTCCAAAGGTCACATGGGGTAATCAGAGGTCAATCGGAGTAAATTCCATGACATTAAGTGATTCTGGCCATTGGTCTTTTTAATAAATTACAGTGTAGATATTATGTGCCAAAGAAATGTAGGCCTATAGATTTTCACAAATATGGGGTCAGTCAAAAGTGGAACTTTCGCGCTCCGAAGTATGAGCCTTGGGCCAGTGGTTTCTGCACGCACCAAGTCTCGAAGCTTAATCAGCCAATACGTACGTGAGAAATGCGCACTTGTTGACCTTTGTTTATGGCCACAGCCCAAAGCTCCAAGCAAAAAAGGCTATCCAGATGTGTCTGCCTGCCAAGTTTGAATATCCATATTTTTAAGTGTGATATTGTGCCACCATAAACCTGTTTACAGTTTTACCTCAAAACAAACATTACTAATTTTTAATTTTCGGTATTTAAACCACAATCAGTTGTGTTTAGTGTAAGTTTTGAGACAACATCATTGCTGTATAGCTATTTGTGGGAGATGACAAATTTATCAAAAGACACACTTGTTAACACACTTGTCCCTGATTAAAAGCCTAAAAAGATGCATTTCCCACCATTTTTTATTCTCTCAACCATGATTGCTGCTAATTTCTTTCAATCAATTTGAACAATTAAGATTTTTTACCCTGTGCATCTCCCCCAACCCCTTATTCCACATGTTCTAACAGGATAATTTGGTTTAACTTTCAGTACCATATATTTTTAGGGGGGGGATCTAGCAGAATATTGACACCCAAGTTGTTTCTGATGCAATTTGTTTCAGGCCAAATCATAAAATTAGTGGACTACAGTTACCAAAATAAATTGTGGCCAGCGTGGAAATTACTTGGCTGACCCGCTAGCACCGCTTGTTGGATTGTAAGTAGGGGCGTATTATGCAGTTATGTAAATGGATGCAAGCATGTACTACCGCTTTGTCTTACGCTGAACGCTTTGTATATGCGCAAGTATGAAATGAGTCCACACCACGCTAAAAAGATCTGGTTGGCACCCTCTGGCTGAATTGTGTGAAAGAAAGAGTAAAAACGGGGGTCAAGTCTAAGTTTAAAAAAAATGTAAAACTGCAACTTTTGGGGTCATTTTTTTGTGCTGGGGGTAAATAATTTTTTAAAGATACAAACCAACCAAGCTATTGAGATCAGAAGTCTGAGGCTTTCTGCTGAGTACTTTCATAGTGATTACTTGAACCTCTCGCACAGGAATCTGGGCTAGAAACCCTAGTTTGAGAGAGCTCACAAATCGTCGTAGTCTTCGCGCTCCAGTAGCTCGAAATTTCCGTGGTCACCATTGTGTTTTTCCTGAGTGAATGGTATGCAGAAATGTAGAATTCCAAGAAAAATGTTGTCGTTAGGAACTGAGTCGCTTTGTAAGCGAAAAATTGACGTTTTAATCAGGGCAATTTTGTACATAAATGAATGGCAGTGTATTTGGTGGTGTGCAACCTATAGAGCTGCTGTGTGCGAGACTACCTAAAAAGTTTGCAAGCTCCCAAGCCTTGTGCATTTAACTTTCTCTCACTCGTGAGTTCAAAACCGATAATAACAGATATTATAGGTCATTTTAACCTATTTGAGTAAATTTAACAGTTTGAGAAGCTGTCAGAGGTGCGTAAATAACTACAGTAGGCGTATGTTGTGTACTGCAATGTTGGAAAAGTAGGCTTAACTTGCTTGTCTTTTAAGATTGAACAATATGGACATCTAGGCTAGTACAAGTACACAGTGTATCATGGTATGGTTTTGCATGTCTTGTAGTGTTAAAATCTGATTGTATCACAAGTTGTGAGAGGCTGTAATTTATCTAAACAGGCTACAAGCTTGATTGCTGCTGAAAGAAAGCCAGATGTCAGCATGCTCGGAAAATTTTGAAATTTACTAAATACTACTTGATCGAGTTATTACATAAAATGTCAGGATATGAGAGGTGAAAACATTCTAGGGTGATGAATGGCAAAGTTGTGTCCAAAAACTACATGCAAACTTATGTAAATCGTGATGAAGGGCGCCCTCTTTGACAGGCGATCAGAACATACCTACCATGCTATGCTATCAATTCTGTAAAAATCTGTTAACCCCCTCACTATTACTCTCATTCAATATTGTTACAGATCATGTCTGATGAAGTTGATTTCAACTTCAAGGCTCTGCGAATCGAGGGTAAAGTGCAGAAGAACTCCTTTGGAAAAGGCTGTTGGGAGTGGACTGGGTGTAAGGCATCTGGAGGACGTTACGGCAAAGTTAAACTGACTATTAGAGGTGCCAAGAGGGATGTTAATGCCCATAGGGCTTCGTACATGGCCTACAAAAAGTGCATTGACCTTCCCTTTGATATATCACATCAATGTCATCAGGGACTGTGTGTAAATCCTGAACATCTCTCACATGAGGATCGGATTGTTAATTTTGCAAGGGAAATATGCAAGGCAAAAGGTCAATGCACTTTGCATAAGGGGTACGAACCATGTATTTTTTAAAACCAGGTGAGCCTTTGTTTGACCTAGAGGCTAGGCTTAGATGTAAGGGTATTGTCTAGGATTGTGCTACAATATACCAAACTCTAACACAAAAACCCCTGACCCTGACCCCCAGGGATGCAAATTCGTCCGAGTTTGCGAGAGTTTATTTTACTTGAAATGACAACACTTAATAGGCCTACATGAATCAATGGCAAAAATTGATTCTCATATCTGGATGCTACGAGAATAACTGTGAGAATCGCATAACTATAAGTTGCTTATTTGAACCTCTTTCCCACAGGAATCTTTGGACTAGAAACCCTAGTTTGAGAGGAGCTCACAACTCATCGTAGTCTTCGCACTCCAGTAGCTCGAAATTTCTGTGGTCACCATATTGTTTTCCTGAGTGAATGGTATGCAGAATTCCACGAAAAATGTTGTCGCTAGGAACTGAGTTGCTTTGTAAGCGAAAAATTGACGTTTTAATCAGGGCAATTTTGTACATAAATGAATGGCAGTGTATTTGGTGGTGTGCAACCTAATACGCTGGCCACGATTCTTCTGCGGGGACTGTAATACATTTATCTGCATCTGACAAACCTGGTCCAGCATCAATGGCCCGCATCTGTTTGCCAACCTCCAGGTCCCACAGCCTGATGTGGGCATCAAGAGAACTTGATGCTGCAACTACATATCACAATCTCATCAAGGAAAACAAAAAATGACTCTTAAGGAATATGCTTGCTTACCTTTTCCAATGCTGAAAATAACACATTACATTGGCATCAGATGCAAGAACCTGCAATATAATATTCTCACATACCCATACCCGGTCATATAAATATATTTTCACATATATATGCCCAGTCATGCAAATATATTCCTATACTCCTGGTTGTTTAAATATATTCTCAAGTATCCTCCTGGTCTGGGAACACCCCTGCTCCCCCCCCCCCTTGCCAAGCAAGACAAAGTTCAATGGCTTCACTGGCAGTCAGAGGGTGGACAAAGAGGGGAACTGGTCCAGCAATGATGTTGTAACACAATGTTCAGAGAAGCGTTGATCCCAAAGGGTGGGCGTGAAGGCAGGCGGGCTAGCTGACTTCTGGAATATGAAGGCTAAAACAATGCACAATAGAAGGCAATAATTGCAAGTTACAAAGTATGGTGTTACATTGCTTAAAGGGATAAGCAGCGATTTGTTGATCGGAAACATCGAAAAAATCCTCAAAATTCGTATTTTAGTATTTTTGTTACTGACATGGATGTGCTCACATAACTTGCAAGTCGTTGACTTGAAATCTGTGTATTAAAGACAAGGCAGTACTTTTTATCGGATTCTGTAATTTCAATATGTGCATATAAAACTTCCAACTTGAGATCACAAAAGCCTTTCCCTGTGAATATCCCAGATTTATAAGCATAATATTGTGCATCATGACTTGTACATCAGTTTGAACTCAAACACACGCATTATTGATCTTTGTTTATTCTATACTGTGTAAACAACAATCAGCTGTTTAGTGTAGATTTTGAGACACCATCGCTGTAGGTCTATTTGCGGGAGACGATATGACAAATTTCCTCAAACTAGATGGATTTTTTTGTTCCTACATTAAAGTAGTTATATGGAATTGTACATATTTATCTTTATTAGCTAAAATAATGTATTTTGACATATTTTTATTCTCTCGCATTATCGCTGCTTATCTCTTTAATTGTATAATGTGCAATAAAGGAGTGGGATTTTTTTTGACAAGTAGAATATGTTAAAGGTGCAAAGAGATTTTGAGGCACCCAGATATTGTGTCATAATAGTAATTTCATATTGATTAGACACTCAATAGATTTCTTACCTTGTATTTGGCCACAGAAATGTCTTAAAAGCGAAAACGGGTAATTTTGATTTGCCTATATTTCAATATAAAACATAGGCTGAATTTCGTATTTGCTCCTATACAAAATTAGAAATTTCATAATTTTTGTACCAAAGAAACATTTCTCAGCTTAATCCTTTTAGATGGGAATATTTTTGATGGAAAGCTTTACATCAGGGCAAAAATCAGTACTTTTGATTTTTTAGGGACACCTGATATGTGAATTCTCTCGTTGCACCTTTAATAGGTCAGGTTTCCTTTGAGGGCCTGCTACTGGTATCCTGGTAACCAGTACTACCTGTCCCAGGGCCGAGTTGTCGGCGGCTAAACCTTCACCCCCATTGGGTTTCTACAGAAATCTGATGAGGAGGGTAGCTGGTTACTCTGGTAGAATGAAAAAGAAGATCTACCTACAAGGGTGTCAGCTCTGGAGAGCTAATGGTGGCCATCTAGCACAAGCTGCCTTGCATGGTGGCTGTGGTTGCCCAAAGGCTAGGCCCACCACCGAAAACTGTGGATTGACGTCAGGAAGGGCATCCGGTCAATTATCTTTTGCTCCAATAAATCCTCACACAGCAGTATTTCTGAGTGACGTGTATCCGGCCACCCCAGTTATTGGGGACAAAACCGGATTTAAAACTTTGGTTTAACTAACTCTCATACTATGATTGCTCCTAACTTTCCTCACTTTAAAGGTGCATTTCGTGATTCTAGCAACTCCGGTTTTATTTATGGTAATTGACTAGATATTCTTCTGAAAAGCTTATTCCCAAAATTTCAGTTGATACCGATCTTCCCGTTTGATGTTATGAGCAAATGTTTAGATCACAGGTACCAAAAGCTCAGGTGCGTAGCCAGCCCAGTGGTTCCGAAGGGGCAATTTCCTGGTAGGTACAACAAATGTCCCGATCACAAGCAAAAATTTCCCAGTCGCAGGGCAAAAGAATCCAAAAAAGGGCTGATTAACATGAATATCCATGTTTTATTTCCCGATTTCCCTCAAAAAAATTTTCAGGGGGGCACTCTGCCCCCCCCCCTTCACCCCCACCTGGCTATGCCACTGCATAAGCTACTGTACTGTAACTTATGTCCATTTATGGACAGAACATACAAACTTGCAGATATGATCAAATTTGTAAGTAAAATTGGGTACAAATGCATCACCAAGGCAGATAGTGTAAATATCTCAACTTTTTTTAGGCAAGTTGGGGACAAAGCTGTGGGTCACAAAATGCCCCTTTAAGATATCCTTTGAAGATGAAAGGAATGGTGTGTAAGAGTTGTGAGAGATCAGTGATGCGGTATGGGAGTGATACATGGTGTCTGAGCGAAAATGAGATGGGGATTTTGAGAACAGAGAGAACAATGATGAAAGCGATGTGTGGTGTGAAGTTGATGGATAGGATGAAGACCGAGCACTCGATGCAGATGTTGGGTTTGGAAGCGGTGGACCGGTTGGCGAAGGTGAATAGTGTATGTTGGTATGGGCACGTGCTGAGGAAGGATGACGAGCATGTTATAAGAAGGGCTTTTGAGTTGGGCAGTTTGAGGAGGAGAGGACCAAAGACATGGAAGAAGCAAGTGGAAGAGGAGAGTAGGAGGGTTGGGTGTTGAGGATACATTGAACACAGCTGTTTGACCCCATGCAAATTGTCTCTCTTATTTTTAGAGCAATTGTAAGCAAAGGCAACACAGTTTTGACAACTGATATAAGTAGGGAAATGCAAGGGATATTACCTCCTGAAAAAGATTAGAAAAATCCATCGCGGGAATCTTGCCATATAGGTCTACAAAGGTCATGATTTGTATGTTATAGCACACTCTATATGCCTTTTCCCCAAAGAAAGACATGTTAAACTCAATTTTTATGAAAAATCATATTTGCCCACAATTAAATTTCATTAAAGGAAATATGTCATGATTCTGAATATTTGGAAAATTTGGTATGGATGGAAAGCTTAAGTAACGTAGATTACATATAAATCAAAATAAGTTGAAAATTGTCCACATTTGTTGAGTATTTTGCCCTTTTAATTTTCCGCCCAATAGCTTACTCGAAAACGATTCCGACAAATCCACATCGCAGGCAAATGGTGACGTCAAAGTGATGACCATCCATAATTTACGTCGTTGTGACCATCATATCGCAGTGTTGCCACTTAATAATAATTAAAACACAACGAAATGAAACAAAATATGTCATTCTGTAACTTATTTTTCTAATTTTATTATTACTTTCATTAATCCATCAATATTACAGTGTCAGCAATAACAATTCGACTCAACACGATGTTTTGGTCATCACTTTGACGTCACGAGGAGAGCAAAATTGGGCACTTTTGATCAATGAAGCCGTGGCGAAAAATCCGCCCGTTTTCTTTGTATGTCAAAAAGCAAAAATTAAAATGCCTCTATTTTGTTATTTTTACATCAAATTGTATTATTTTTTCGGGAATTCGTGATGTATGTACATATATTTTATGAATGTAAGTCAAACTGAGCTTGACAAAAATCTTGACATATTCCTAATTGGCACAGGATGTAGTTAGTGAAATAAATAATCCAAATTAGTGTCAAAAGTGTGTTGCCATTGATATTTTTTGTTTTATTCTCATTTTATTGTAATAAATGAGACATCAAACAGCTGTGTGAATCGGGCAATGTGGAAGGAGGGAGTAAGGGCGATTGCTACTAAGATGAGGTGAATCTGGCCACTGCCATTTTACAGGGACAAAACCAGTTGAAATCTTGGATTTACTACTACAACTACTACTAATTAAATGTACCATTCTGAGAATGTTTGGTATGTAAATCACAATAAGGATACCAGTGCCTGTTGGGTTGATATCAACTGACACTATTCCCAACTGATGTCCCTCTAACGTCCAGCGCAGTTTCAACTCATCATTCTCCCTGTAGTAAAATACAGAAATTAAAAGGTTGACTCAGAGATTTCAAAATAGAATTTTTTGTGTTTTCATTGCAAATAGTCAACTAGAACTAAAGATAGTCACCTAAACTTCTAAATTCCAAAGTCGGATTTTCTGTTTTGATGCAGTAAACATAGGATATTGTGTATATTCCAGATCCAGAATTATACAACAAAGTATGATTTTCTATATGAAGGACATCGATTTGAGCTTAACTATTTCAAAAGTGATTAGTGTGAGTACAAGCATTATGTAAAAAAATATGATTTGTTAGAAAATTGAGGGCACTATATATCTTTGTTAATCTCTGAGTCAGCCTTTAAAGCAAACCTATGAGAGTATAGTTGCACCATACTTTATTTGATTTCTTTTTTTTTTTCAAAGTTTTTTTCAAAGGCTCTAACCATAAACATGCCGTGTATCCCAAAAAAGGACATGCCAAAAATTGGGCTTAATGCTAATCTGTTTTACTGGTTTGATTCATTCAATGGTAGACCCACTGATATTTTTCTTGTCAACTGGAAAATTATAAGGGTACCCAAAACAAAAATACCATATATGTTACATATCATACAATGTTCAGTAGACGGTATTATATAACACATTCTTAAAGGTGCGTTTTGTGATTCCAGCCCCTTCTGTTTTATTCATTGCATTGTTCACTAAATATCCTTGAGAAACTAATGTTAACGGTTCAGATGATATGAAAATCTCAACTTTTTTTAGGTAAGTTGAGGGGACGAGGCTGTGGATCACAAAATGCCCCTTTAAATACTTAAGATTGTTTACCCATTTTCATTGGTTCTTTGCCATATGATATGAGACGATATCACACAGTACAGCGCATACACGTCAACATGCTATGCATACACACTGCTCGGGCCAATTGAAGGCACGTGGTAAACAATGGACTGATCGATTTAAAAAGCCGGGGTAGTTAATTGGGTAAAATCTATCATAATTTTCTAAATATAGCTTCTTATTTTGAATAAAGTGTTAAAGAATGAGAATAAAGGTATTGTTTTTAGCCTCTGCTGTGTATCTATCGTGTCATATCACACAGGCGAGAGCACTATTTAGCGTAAAACAACTCGGTTGCGCCTCATTGTTCTACTTAAAATAATGGCCGTCGCCCAAGTGATATGACACGATAGATACACAGTAGAGGCTAAAAACAATACCTTTATTCTCTAAATTAAATAAAACTGTCATTTGATTGATGGATACTATATCACATGTCATAAAATATTTGAGACTAGTTCCCAAAATTTCACAGGAGGGAAAAAGTTACCATAAAAGTTACTATTCATGGATTGAGCCTTGCGGTGGCATCTGATCTCAATGCATTCCTTGGAAATTTTTGGTTATCAAAAATATCAAAACAAATATTGACTGCTGTCTATATTCATGAAATGATGCAAAATACCTCCCCTCGGTGACTGGAGACCGTGGGCCTACTATTTTCCCCCCACGTGACATTGAAATGACCCTTAAAATTTCCAGCACTGAATGTTGATCACACCCATCAAGCACTCTGCAGTGATTTGACTTCGGATGACCCCAGATGACACAGAAATAACCTTGAAAAATTTGTCATATGTTGATTACACCCTCCAAGTTTCATGACCATACAACCATGTGTAGTGATTTGACCTTGGATGGCCCCACATTACCTTGAAATGACCTTTTTTTTGGCACTGAATGTTGACCGCACCAACCAAGTTTCATCATCCTACCACAATTGACATGTTTTAAAGCAATTTCTGACCACATTTGACATTTGACCCATGCCACATGACCCATCTCCAAACTCATTTGCCTACTCGAGCAACATCTATGGTGCAAAGATGGACACCCATACTTGTAGTGTTGACAAGGTTTATAGCAATATAACCCTATTTTTGACCAAATTTGACCTTTGACCCATGACCCACTTTAGAACCCAGCCACCGCCAACTTGAGGTTCATCTATATTGCGAAGATGGACACCCACAATTGCTTCCATCTAAAGATATCACTTGGGACACACATATGCGCACACACACACGCACATAGACCACTAGCATTTCTATGGCTGTGGGAGAGCATCGCCTAGTGGTTAGGGCACTTGCCTCTGGTGCAAATTTACCAAAAATCCTGGGTTCTAATCCCGGTGGTGAAACTTGTTGGGGTTTATTCAGGTACCCAATTCTGGATTTGATTTGTATACCAGCTACAAATTAAAAACAGAACACTTGAAAAATAAGAAAACAGCAGTACTATACAATTGTGAAGCTCATTTGCATGTAACTTAAATTGTTGGTATGGACAATTTCAGCCAATTGTGACTTTTGACCCTTATTAGGGTTCTTTCAGTTATATAATCACATACATGTGTAGAGTATGTTAGGCCACCTGTGTTTCATAAAAATCAGATTTTTGTTTTACATACATATACATACAAAAGGGTTTTATATAGCGCAATTACATCTAGATCAAAGCGCATTTACATATAACAAAACAAATATGATCAACGAATACAGCAAAATCAGTTTGGAAATAAGTGAGTCTTAAGTTTTTTCTTAAAAGCTGGCAACGAAACAGATGTCCTAACATTATAAGGTAAATTGTTCCATAATTTAGGTCCAGCAATAGAGAAACGCTTTTCGCCTGTCTTATTTCTAGAAGAAGGAACATATAATCTTGTGCTATCAGAGTTAGATCTCAGACCAAACACCAGGTTTGTAAAAAACAGTATTGTTCAGATAACTGGAGCACTTCTTTGCTCTTTGCTCTAGTTTTAATTTACTTTTTAGTTGAGGTCCCTTTGATAGAAGACAAGAATCAACTTTGAAGCAAAAATACTTATTTTGGTAACATCTGGACAAAAACTGAAGTATAAATTTTTAAAGAATCTAAGATTGTCATACTTGGAATTTAGATTAAATCATTAGTGGTAGTTAGTTTGATATTAGCCCCCATAATCAATGACTGATGATGTTAAGCATAAGAATTTAACCAAGGGAGCTCAAGTTTGAATTAATGACCATTTAAATAAATGCTGGGATAATATCCAAGTGCAACCTGTCTTGTACAGCTTGGTTTCATGTAGTCTATCAGTCTGCCTTACCACAAAGGTCCACCGCCCATTGCAGTAGTAGAAAGTAACATATAACTTTAAGATCATAGGGAGGATTGTGATGGAAACTAAATGGTTCTCGAACCACTGAGACTTCTGCTATAACAGTTGGGCCAAATCCAAAACCTCCGTTTCTGTGACGGACGGAATTCGACCGTTATTTTTGTTTGTATCTATTCCCCTACTTGAACCTAGGCATAATAATTACCTGAATCGATAGTACCTTGTACCTTTAATGTAAAAAAAAATCAAGTGGTCAAGTTCAAGTATGTTGCTATGGTAACACAGTTTATGATTGCGACGGACGGAATTGACAAAAAGTGGGTTTCCAAAACTTCTGAACACTTAGTTTCATTATTGTCAAAATTAAGGGGAGCTTGATTCCATTAGCAGTATACCTGTTTAGTTAGGGCTCCTTAACTGTACAATTGAGAGAAATATTTTGAGGAAATTATTCCGATAACTTCCTGGAATTATAGTGTTGTTTATCCAATCAATATTGTGGTAAAAGTCCACACACCATGAAAGTATGACTTACATCTCAAAAGATAGCTGGTGACCTTAGGAACTGAACGAATAAGTTTCGATTTTATCTGTCTTTATAAAGCTTTGTGGGCTAAAATAACTGTTACAGATTTGATGTTATTTTCCTGTATTTCACTACACCCAAAAAGCGCCCAATGGCTTATTATAAATTGCCTGACGTCATTTCGGTATCACCGATCACGTAATCACGGCAAAAAGTAAAAACTGTACATTCGAGTCAGTGTTACTAACAATATGCGCCATTCTGTATGTATTAACATTGTTATTGCAATTAAGAAGAGACTGAAGACGAGAAAGTTGTTGGTCTTGGTGATATGTATATGGGGATTAATATTGTGAAAACACCTCTAGACTATACAAGGAAGGTGTGGACACGCGGCGGCCGTCAAGTGGACGAGTGGTGGTGAGTGTGTAGTCATGGCGTGGCAACCATGCCACACCACCAGCAGCTCTGAAAAGTTATTCCTGTGCCTTTCATGATTCTTTGTCACGTAATTTTGCAAATACATGTTTAATGGTAGATGTTTGTAGATGTATGCTTATCATATAATTTAGTTTATTTGACCGGTGGCGGGTCATGCACTAGTCAGTTGTGCGCATTCGTATTTCACTCTGCCTGGCATGGCTTGCTTTGTATGGTCATTGGTATATACAGGGTGAGTCAAAAAGATTTACACTCAATTTCATAAAAATATTAAAAAATATGTCTAACAGTCAGAAAGTGGTTGTATACATGAAAACCAATAGTCATTTATCTACTATCATTGGTAAAAAAATCGAAGTTTAACTTTTCGCATATTGATAGATATGGTAATTGACGGAAAGCTGCCAAAACCACCATATTGACCACGGTTGAAATTCTTCACGTCAACAGCAGAAATACGCCATTGAGGGGTACGGTCATCTAAATGCTTAATAACTTTTGTATGTTCTTCTAAAGTAACATTTCATAAAATAACAACTGTATTGAATTTATAGTTCTTAAAATAGTTAATGCCAGTGCGTAAACAGGGGCATGAGGGGGAATGGGACGCAATGTCCCCTCCCCCATGGGCCTGTCCAGGAAAAAAGCTTAAAGCAGCCAAAGTAGAAAAAGGACAAGCAAAAAGGGAGTAGAGAAAAGAGAGAAGGGAGAGGAAAACATTGAGATGCAAAGGGAAAGGCGATGGACGTGAATGATTCTAATGTTCAAACATGAGTCATCAAAGTAACCCACCCCCAATCAGGTTATGAGGAAGTGGGCGGAAAATGCGTGTCAATTTTTCTTGGCAGGCTCTATTGTAAGATTGGCCTACCATTGCATTCAGTTTCCGCGAACGCTATGTGCAAAATTTGAACATTTAGTGAAATAATGCTTCACAATTTGGGGGTAAGATTCCATTATTTGTTATTGATTTCAGGAATGAATAATGAAATAGGTTGACATTTTCTGATGAAGGTTACACCAAGGTATCAAAGCAAGCAAAGAAGGTCATGATGTACTTGTGTAGACTCATCCAGGTTCCTTTGGCAAATTCCACAACAGTGATTCCGTGGACAGAGTGAAAAATGGTACTATCTTTAAGTTAGCATAACTTCACAATGCAAAGTCCAAAAATCAAAATTCAAAAGTTCTCTATTAGGTGTGAAACACTAGTTTTATATGTGATAGTGCTATCTTATGGTAGACATGTTTCACTGCCGTAGAAAAATTCAAACAAAAACGAGAGGAAATCTTTGAATCACCCTGTATAGCAAAAAGCTATCCATTCACGATTCACCAACGTGTTTATAATTGATTGTACACATTTAGACCTAGCAAATTCATATATAAATCATCAAAACGGGGGAAAGGAAGAAAAAGAAAAGAACGACGGGTCCGAGAAAGAAAACTGCCTACATGAGATGTTGGAGGCTGTATCATATATTGAACGGCAAATGTACGGATAATTTGGTAAAACGGGGTGCCGGAGAAAGAGGGGGCCGTATAAGCGCTGACATGAGCTGATAACATGAACCAACCAAGTGTGGGGATTACCCTGATTAAATGGTCAGTTTGGGCTAAGACATTATCATTGCAAGGATATTTGTGCAACATAATTTCATGGCCAAGATTTGTTAATAAATGATTGTGGTCTGCAAAAGCTTGGAATGGAATTTAACAACCCCCACGGACTGAGAAAAAACACGAGTATGCACGGTCAGACAACGCCACCAGAAATATTTTTGAGCTACGTACGGTGTTGTATTTATGCGGTTGTGGCAGAACAAACGGCGTGAATCGGGACAGGCAGAGGGTACACACATAGGCCTAATTGCGTCGTATTTTAGGGGTTGAGGTTAGAAAAATCCTATTCGCTTTGTTAATAAAGCTCTAAATGTAAAGCATACCTTGCGTATGTATGTCCCGATGTACGTACAAACAATAGCGCTGAGTGCAAAAAAAGTCCTAGAGAAAATGAAGCATATTAAATGTTCAAAATGAGACATAAATTGTTTTAAATTACGTAAATATAGCTTATATTTGGTTCAAAATTGTCCCGGAAAAATTACAGGATGCCGTGACCAGGGGCCGTGACATGTCAGGTTTGTGACAAGTAAGCTCTATTCCCCAGACATCAATCAGCCCCCAAACCGAGACTAGCGAACCCAACAGACATCAAAAAAACAAACAGTGCGTCATCAACGAAATATTGTTCAATTCCATGCCTAGAATTAGGGTAGCGGCACATTTTTGATTCGCTCATGCGTCATTAATTACGATTGCTCGCTTAATACAGTCATATAAAGTTCTAATTTCGCACAAGTTTAACATGAATATGTACTTATTAAGATTGATACCGATCAAATTAATTTACCCTCAATAAAAATTATGTGGGATTCTTTTTCTAACTGTTCAAAATGCTTGGCACTTACCTTGTATGCAACACCCCACGGTATCCCCGGTACGTATCACCTTCGTTGTCTCGCCGGGGTATTCCCTACCGGGAATAACCCTGGCAGCCTTCGCTATCCCGGGTACTCCCGACGATGACTATCCCATTCTGATCTCATCTGCATATTTTGGACTCGGGCTTGTAACTTTCACTTTTTCGTTGAAGATGAAAGATCTATGAAACTGATTTCCGACAAGTTGTGCGTGCGGTTAGTATGTATGATCCCCGACTGCTTTATTGACCTGATACGTTAAAGACGTCACAGGCATAGCATAGCGCCCAATTTGAAGAATTTCATTTTGTTTTATAGGGGGGTCTGGTAAAATAATCTTTTCAGTGTATTGTGACTTACCTGTAGCATTTGGGAAATAAACTTTGTTTCTCGTTTATTTATATCAAAAGCTTTCTATTGATATATAATCATAATTTCATGGTGTGTGCGCTTTACAAGTTGAAGTATGCATGGTAAAAGAATAATTAAAATAAATAAAAAAATTAACATATAGCACACCTTTTTATCTTATTTTGTAAACATCCGTTTTTTTGCACTATTTTGCAATAGACGGACGTGCGACGTAGACGGAATTTTTTACCAAGAAACCCATTCATAATTTTAATACGCTACACATTTAATTTCATCATAATCACCTTTATACATCCATTTACAATAAAAAAAATGTTCTGTCTAAAAGTTTGAGCTTTTTGTGACACATTTGCCCTGGAAAATCCCGTCCGCGCAATTTTTGCGCGTCGTCGCAATGGCACCATGTATCAGTACTTCTGTATATAATTGGCTTTTTTCAATTTTTTGATGGAGGGTATTCACACTAAAAACAGAGTTTTTTAGTAATCAAATGTAATGCATAAATATACTTTTTGAAAAATAATTGATTGTTCCAAAAAATGCGACGGACGGAATTGACACACTGTTTTCGAAGTTTTGTTCCTTATTTAAGAAACACATTTTAGAATTTGTGTTAAAGTTTATGATGACTAGTCATGCCCCACTACATCCAAAATTAAAAATTCAAATCAATCCCTCTGCTAAAAATTGTACCTATTTTTGAACCATTCCGTCGTCGCCTCAGAAGGCGCCATTTTGATCTTTTTCCACCATTTTGGAATATTTTAGATTGGCACCTTTGGCAAAAAAATTGTTGAATTTTTTGCCTCAAGTTAATGCTCTTGAACCATGAATGGAATTTATTTCTTAGCAAGTTAATTAAGGTACTTGTTGACGGTTTTGATTTGGCCCAGTTGCAATACCTGGCATGACCCCAGATGACCTTAGAAATGACCTTGGAAATGACTACATCCCATGTTTTTTCACGACCATAGAACCATTGGCAGTTATAAATTGGCATTACAGATTTGTATGCGTTGTGAGAAGGTTTTGCCACATTTTAGGACTCCTGACCTTTAACAATCAAGATGCTTGTTTAATAAGTTTTTTTAATTATTCCTAGCAATGTAGCCAATAAGAAAAACCTCATAACTTATATATTCATAAATATATATGCCCATTTTTCCATCTCAAAGATTTTTAGTTCCATTTTTCGAAAGTACAGAGCAATTTCCTGAAATATTGGCAGGGTCAAGGTGGGAGTCCTAAAAATTTACTGGAAGTCATAATGCCGATTTGGTCCTATGGACCTTCGGATGACCCCATTTTGACCAATCAGGGTGCTCAAATTTGCAGCGGCATGCAGATCGGATTGGATTCCCGCAAATGATTTTCACGCAATCTGCAGGATTGCTTGCCAAAATCTCTCATTTTCCAAATCGACCAAGAAAGGAAAATTCCTCTTTTCTTGGCAAAGTTCATGCTAGCACCAGCACCCAGAGTGTTTTGTAAAAATAAATTATTTTTGCCGGTCATGTGCCAGGCCCGCAAATTTATTGTCAAAACAATTCTACCATAAACCTCAATGCAGCAAATTGCGATTTGCTTTTTACACTGGGTTATTTTTTATTAAATTGCATCATTAATAGTTCTAAATCGACCACTAATTAAGAAAATAGGCAATGTGTTCAGATTTTTCATTAAATTTGCAAAATCAAATAAAACTAAATAATAATAATCTAAAAAATATTTGCAAAGGATTGTGGGTATAAGCATGCATGCCAGGGAATGTGATAAAAAAAAGCATGTGATCGAGGTCGCCCAATGATAGATTGGTTTAGAACTAACAAAGGTCATAAGGTCAATGCAGAAAGATGGATGGTTGGGTGATTGACTATTGCTATAAAATAACACAGCAAACAGCTGTACCAATACGAAGCACAGATGTTTACCTCATTACAAAGTAAGCTTTTTATCGATACTAGGGAACAGCGTCAATCGTAAAATACAACCAATTGACCACAAAAAATGTAAGATTTTATTAAGCTAACGGCAAGTTTTATGCGAATCTGATTGGATTCCCGCTGAAACAGTGTGGCGAGAATCCCACGCAAATCAGATTCGGGGATTCGCGTCAAATTTGAGCTCTTGGACCTTGAAATGACCTTCACAATTTTCGGTTCGGAATGCTGATCACAACCAGTTTTTCATGACCCTGCAACCATCTGCAGTGATTAGCCTTGATTTGACCTTGGATGACCCGATGACCTTGAAATGACTTGAACATTTTTTGGTATCCAATGTGACTACACCCCCAGTGATTGCAGTGATTTTACCTTGATTTGCCCTTGGATGATCCCAAATGATCATTTAAAATGTTGGTATCAAATGGTGACTACACCCCCACATTTTATGACCATTCAACCATTTGTAATTATTTGACCTTGGATATCCCCAGATGACCTTGAAATGACCATGACAAATTTTGGTATCAAATTAAGTTTCATGCATTTGTAGTTAATTGACCTTGGATGACCCCATATGACCTTGAAATGACATTCAAGCCAACCACTATAGTCAAGGACAGAATAGGCGACCAATTGCGCATATGTCAAGGTTTGTCAATCAGCGCGGCGCGGACTGTGATTGGTTTGAATGTGTAGTATGGGCGGGGCATGTTCAACAAAATATGATTTAAAATGTCAAAAAATGCCGTTTGAGTCGGGTTTTTGACTAACGGATACAATAATTCACGAAAGTAAACTTTCTGTTTTAATCAGCTTTAAATGTTCACAGATTATTCTTCACGCCCGACATTTGTTCTACACCGTCAAATTACGTCAGACGCGCAATTGGTCGTCTTATTCTGTCCCTGACTATAGCAGGTTGTGTTAGCACATCCATGCCAGTAACCCATCAAGTCTCATCATCCTCCCATATAAATTGACAAGATTTATAGCAATTAACTTTTGTTGATTTTCAGCACTGAACATTAACCACACACACCGAGTTTCATAACCATACAGTCATTTGCAGTGATTTGACCTTGATTTGACCTGACCTGGAAATTACCTTTTACAAATCTTTGTATAATAAAATTTTTTTGTTGACTACACCCACCAGGTTTCATGACCATAAACCTGTACCATGTGTTGTGATTTGACCTTAGATGACCTCACATGACCTTGATATGACCATCAAAAGTTTTGGCACTGAATGTTGACCACATCCACCAAGTTTCATCATCCAACCACAAATGACAAGATTTATAGCAATTAAACCCAGTGTGCAAATTCCTTCGAAAATTTTGTATAGCAGTTTTGGACAATTTTATCATAAATGTGATGATTTTGTATATTTAGCATTGTAAAAAAATGCTATACAAGCCAAAATTTGTGTAGCAGTTACTTCAAAATGGGTAGCATTTTCCTATGCTAAACAGGGGAATTTTCACACTGATTAAACCCCATTTTTTAACTCATTTGATCTTTTACTCAAGCCACAAGACCCACCTCTGAACTAATCCACCGACAACTTGAGTGACATATACAGGGTTGAAAATGGAACCCATACTTGCTTAGATCAAAAGATATCGTGTTGACAAGGGTGATAGCAAATTAGCCCTATTTTGACCACATTTGGCCTTTGACCTATGGTACATGACCCCCGGTGGGCTCACCCAACCGGCACCACTGACCGCATGATCGTTACCAAGCTTTGCCAAAAACGCGGACAAATATGGCACGCCATGGTGGTTAATGACAATGGTTCCCCATCGTATGGTGGTTCTATCCCATTGGATATGTATTTGTGATACATGATTGGACGCAAAAACTGTATTACAACAGGGGTTCACATCTATATGTTCGCTCTCGCGTGCCATATTTGTCCGCGATTTTGGTAACGATCATTACGGTCAGTATCACAGATTGAGTGAGCCCACCGGGACATGACCCACTTCGGATCCCAGCCACTGTCTACTTGTTGCGAAGATGGACACCCACACTTGCTTAGATCCAAAGATATCGTGTGGGATGCAAACACACACTCACACGAGCGTGCGCACACACATTCAAGCCAAGCCTTTACCAACAAAAGTTGGTGGGGGGGGGACCAAAAATGATTTATAAAATTTACTTTGACAATTTTTGAATGTGGAACCTTTATCCCAATTACAATTAAGACTGGGGTAAGAAGGTTCACATTAGCAAACTCTAGAGGGAGGTGTTCATGCAGTATCAAGCTGATAGTGCCTGTACAGCACTAAAATTGCTTCACTGTGTGGTTCAATGAGAAAAATCACTTAAATTATCTAAAAACTTTAAAACTAAATCTAAGAACTTCTAAGAACAAGGGGTGTAAGTTTGATTCATGAACTATCCCATAGTGAACACCAGGTTTTATGGGGTCGAAGCACCGTAAAGCACAAAGAACATTTTGTGGAGAAATTACAACCTTCCCATACAGTAAAGATTAGGAGGTCAATGAGGTCACATACAAAAGTGTACATTGTACATGTGCGTGCTTTCACAACTGCACACACACAATTTTGGATCATTTTGGCATGAAGTTTTGTCTGTAACTCAGCTAAAACTTGGGCTACGTATTTGATTGACCCCTCATTTTAAAGGAAAAGTAATTTACTTTTCAGTGAAAACACTTTCCGATTAAAATAATGAGCGTATAAAATTTGTGAACATTCTTAACTGGGGAGCAGGGATCCCTGCTCTCAATTAGCCTATTTATTTTCACTACGTTTTTTGTCAATTTTTTTTATTTA